>MNCI01000255.1:180485-214639 GCA_015680685.1 Gnetum montanum
GCATGATTTGTTCAACAACAAATCATAAACAGGTTTGGCATGCCTCATGCACTTATTTCTAATAATGGTACACATTTTATAGGTGCAACTTTTTGAAAGTTGATGCAACGCTTAGGAGTTAAGCATAAACTAACTACACCATATCATCCTCAAGCGAATGGTCAAGCTGAAGTCACCAATAGGAAAATCACAAAAATCTTGACATGAACCATTAGCAAATATAGGCAAGACTGGAGCACCAAGCTGAATGATGCTCTTTGGGCCTACCGCTTTACATGGAAACTCCCTATAGCCTACTCTCCCTGTGAGTTAGTGTATGACAAACTTCCAACACTTCCTATCCAAGTTGAGCTTCATACACTATCTACATTATGTGACCTTAACCTTGACCTCAGTCTAGCATAGAAAGAACGGTTAATGAATCTTAATTTGGTAAATGAAAACTGATTAGCCACCCTGTCATCCAATGAACTACATAAGGCATTCAACAAACAATGTCATGACCTGAAAATTAGAAAAGTCACATACCAACCATCAGATAGGGTTCTTTATTAGAATCCCGCACATGTGCCACAACAAACTAAATTTCAAATGTTGTGGAAAGGATCTTATATCATTCATGAAACTTTTTCTTCGGTGGCCATGATGATCTAAGCCCAGATAAGAAATTACTGGTCAACATCCAGCAAACCAAACCTTTCCATGAGTCTAAAATGGCCAGTACTAACACTACCTCTACTGATGGACAACCTCGCTCATTATTTCAAATCTCCTCCTTCTCACTCAGTCATGGGGGAGATGGCCACCAATGCTAGTCATTCTAAGCTCTTAGTTTCTTTTATCTTTTTGTTTTACACATTTTTCATCTTTACTTGTCTTTGTTTTACACCATCGTTAACATTTTTGCTATTCCTTTCTTTATTACATTTTGTTTGATTTATTCTCACTTGTCATATAATAAGTTCTCATGATGGTGGAGTGTACTATAATCATGTTGCTTACTAATGTTTGGTTTTTACCTTTGATTTTTAATTTTGATGCTAAGATATGGTTCTTTTTGATAAAATAGGCAATGAGTCCACGTCATTCATTTATCCATTCAATTCTATGGTCTCCCTTTGTTTTAGAAATATATTGTACCTTTTTCTAATCTAACATATTAATGAATTGGTGGCTTGATATTCTTCAAACCAAGGAAAGATTCAAATGCATTGAAAATGATGTGACCTCAAAGGGATTCAACGCATTTGTGCTGGCTATTCTCTTGGGTACTTGAATGTTTTTCATAGGTTTTCTAACATTCCATTGTCGACTAATAGCAAGAAGTTGAATGAATCAAATAAGTCTTTGCACGATGTGGTTCTCACAAAAAAAAACTGGTGGGAATTCAAAGCACACCCCTTAGACGTAATAAAGGATCATGGGCTACAAGCACTCATTATGGCACTAGAAAGACATGTTACCCATGCCTGAAGGTATCCTCTAACTAAGGCCCTTCCTCACTTCCTACTTCTCTACTTTTTTGGATGGCGATTACTCTGTAGAAGCATTCTTGTTGCTTTAGGAGGATGGGTTGGTCAAGTGTGTTGATGCAAGGTCACTGGATGTGGTTAGTTTTAATCTAGATTTGGGCTGAATTTTATTAAGTCACATTAACCACATAATACACAAGGGACTTTACACAACTATGATTTCGAGATTCCATTCCATTCTCTTTTCTCTTTCAGTATTACTTCCCGTATTCGACCTCATTGCCAGTTTTATGATTAGTCTATACCTTGGTTGGCACATTGTTATTCTTTGGTAAATTCTTGTGGGTGAATTCTTAACTATTGTCTCCATATGTCATTCATAGAGCCTACGGACTCTTTGGTTTGTGGGTTTGTCAGGGCATAAAGGGCATGAGCCTACTTTGGGGAGGACCCACTGGCATTCCTTTTTGGAGAAATTGTTAAGTTATTTCCTTTAAACATTTCTTATAATCAACTATTTCTTATTTCACCCCATCCATCACATCTATTTTTGTTTTTCTCTTTCCTTCTATGCATTTTTATTAACTTCACCGTTGTTATTCCTCTTATCTTCCTTTTTTCTTTTGTCTTCCATCCTATTGCTACCGGAGGTTCACTCTTAGACGTGGGGGACTTTCACAAATTTTTCCATTCCATTACTTATCTTACCCCTACACCTTGGGTAGTTATCACTTACAAACCTCTAACCTAGTATCTACCATACCCACAACCTAGCCAATGTGTTTCATATCGAGGCAAGGTATTAACTGCATTATATCTTATCTATCCTTGTTAATTCATGATTGTGTTATGTGTGTAGATGGCGATCACATGAACAATGGACTAGGATAGGAGCGAGCATGTAGGATGGACTTGAGAAAGAGCATTTATGCAAGGAACAAGCTTGGTCATGTGGCCATGGATGAACAACGATGTGCATAGTTTTTGACATCAGTAGCAATGCATCTCATTTTTTTTCTCTCTCTCTCTTCAAGCTTTCAATTGAGGGTCTAGATGTCATCTATGTACAGTGTTCACCACAATGGTTATGAATACCAATGCTATAATACATTTGTCAATCCTTTCACTGGGCACTTTGAGTCTGTCATTCCATGTCACTATCAGTTGTCATTCAGTCAATAATCCCATACCTTCCCAATATTTTCTAAGAAACTTGAGGAAAAGTTTTCATTTAGTTGTGGGGGTATGATGAGTCCCAAAATTGGACCCTTGATATCGGACCCTCGATATTGGATACGCGATATCAAAGATGTTGAAGCAATATCAGACATGTGATGTTGGAGCCTGTCTCATTTCCTATAAATAAGAGATAAGGGCACTTGGTTTGGCATTAGTTTTTCAGTCCCTTAGCTGAACTCTTACAATTTTTCTATTCCAGAGTTAGAATTATTTTTGAGTGCCTACAGTAGGATTCATAAAGTGAACGGATCTTTATTTGAGCATTGGGTACTTAAGCAAACCTTGTGTCCAAAAATAAAGATGAACTTTGTGATAAACCTTGCAACATTCAAAATAGCTTAATTATTGCATTTCATGTTATTTACTATTATTTGATGCTTTCAATAGCTACTTAATGTTATTTCATTGAAGTATTAATTATCAATTATCAATGAATTAGCACACTTAGCATGACCACTTCAAGCACACATGGAACACTTGGTAACCCAGTCACGACTAGCATTTAGTAATCCCAGTAGTGTTACACTAGTTCAGAATGTGTCCGGAGAGTGGGAATGGATGCTGGTATTAGGATTTGATTCACATTAGAGTTATAAAAATCCATTAGTTAATTAAATATTTTCATTTCACACACTTAGGAGACTAAGATAGAAAATATATAAAACATAAAAATCATATACCTCAAGTTTACTTAACCATGCAATTATGCCTTATAAGTAAGCTTGGGAAGACAATGACTACATAACTCATCCTTGTTCTGCATAGGCGCATAAGCACTTAATCCTTGGAGTTTGTTTGAATCGTGCATAAACACTCATATTCGTATGGTTGGGCATAGGGATACCTCACCGCTTATCAGTGGGTCAAATTATCTTCAAGCCTTTTGTTGTTGGCTACATTCAGTGGGCTTAGTTGTTGATTTTATGAAAGGTTGTTTTCATCACCATTGCAGTAGTGATTTTTTGTTAATTTTTGAGTTATTGGCCACAATATGTAAGCTTTGATCATAGATTATCACATTTTTTCTTATTGAAGATTGAGAAACCCTAATAAAAAATGGTTCCCTAGCTTTAGAAGGGTTCGTAATGTGTTGTTTGGATTATGATGTTGATGTCACTGGAGGGTGAATGCATATAAAGAAAGGCTCTTTACAAGTCGGAGGTGGTAGCACCCTTATGACGAAGGGCTCTCTAGGCTTTAGATTCTGAGGTTGAGTGCTAGCTAGTAGTATCTTTATGATAAATGGTTCTCAAGGAGGATTAGACCATTTGCTTACTATAAATAAGGTGATGGTGTAAGAGTTATTATTGGATTTTGAAGAATTGAGCTCATTCAACACCAGCTCTCCATAATCAATCATCTTCTAAAGATCATCTTTAAGGGCTAAGCAAAAATTGGTATCATGACCAACGAGTTGATGGTAATAGAAAAACCTTTCAAATCTAAAGCACTTTGGCAATCTTGGATCATCTTTGGTTGCTACCATTAAGTCTCTAGCTATCTTGAAAAGATGATTGTACCTCTTACGAGCTTCCTTAGATAGTTTCTTATGTTAAATATGGTTATTTTTAACCAACTATTCTAGGAGCTCATAAGGCTTCATAGGCAACTTAGCATAGCTAGTCTTATTCTTGTGCTCAAAATTTGGTCGTGGATAATTAGAAGCATATGAAGTAGATGGTTGCAATGGATCAAAAGCTTTATTGCATGATGGTGATCTTTACCTCTCTACTTTCTTTGGCTCTTTTGTTACTATGGCCATAGTTTCTTGTGTTGGCTTAGTTTTCTTCTTATCCCTTCTCATGTGTTGGTTTTTATAGGCTACATAGGCTATATTATTGCTAGCCTCAATAGCCTCCTCAATGGTATTAATTTATAAAAAGGATTTCCTTTGTGATTGGGGTTCTAAGTATTAAAGCTTTAACTTAATGAAGTCATTAACTGCTTCCTTGAAGATGGCCAAAATGTGGATTTCAAAGATAGGCTCTAGAATCTCATTGAGCATTAAGTTTCATCTTTGAATGAATCTTAGAACTAGCTCAAGTGGCCCCTCCCTCACCTTCATAAGTTGATCTAAAGTTATATCAAGCTTCAAGTTGTAATTAAGCATCTAACACATTGATTTATTAGGTCTTCAAGGGAGGATATAGAGTCCCTAGGTATGGTTTAATACTAATCTAAAGCCTTTCCTTTCTAGGACATAGGGAAGATACATAGTATTTTGTGAGGTCATACTTGCAATAGGAGGCACTCAAATCAAAAGATGACAAGATGTGCATTAGGGTCTCCTTCATCATTATATTTGATGAATTTTTGAATTGGGATGCCCATAGGAAGAGTTATCTATAGGAAAGTAGAACTAATGTGATTGTCTTAGTAAAAGTTCATTATCTTGACCATATGAGTGCTACTAGCTTTAAGCTTTTGTAGCTATTCAATGATATCTTGGATCATTTGAAAGGCTTGATCTAGGGCTTGGGACACTCTTGTACTCTGCAACATTTGTACTAATGGTTGGAAAGGAAGTTGAATGGCTTAAGACCATGCAATTGATATTAGTATGGATTGGAGAGGTTGTGTGACCATTGTCATAGGAGGGTTGCATAAGGACAAGGATGTTTGAACTAGAATATATGGAACAAAAGGAATATTAAGCATAAATGAGTTATGGAAGATGTGTGGTATTTGTACTCTAAATAAGGATTAGTCAAAACTATAAAAGGTTGAGACATGGAGGCAACTACTAGTAGAGGATGAGACACTATAATAAAAGGTGTTGAGATGAATAGTGAAGTAAACAAGAAAGTGGATTGAGAACATGGATTTGTAAAGTTACAAGGGAAATTTCATTTATTATTAAGATAGGGGGTGTAGAGTTGGGGATGGTAACTTCATGAACAAATTGCTATAAATAGTCCTCAAAGTGAGTACTTGTCTTAGAATAAGCTCCAAACGCATCTTGGGCATCTTGGTTTTGATCTAAACTTACTCTCTCACTTGCTTCATCTATATCTACTAATTGTGCTACATGTGCATATAAAACTCTATTAGTTCATTACGATCATATGGAGAAGGAATATACTCGAATATATTTCTATGAATAATGTCAAACTGAGGTTTGAATTATGATTCCATATGTGGGACAAGCAAACCAGCTTGGATTTTTTCAAAAATAAAGTTGTAATACTCTTCATTAATGTTTATGTGGACCAAGTCTAATTCTAGTTGCCTAAGGGACTATCTATGCTCTACTATAGCTAGATCCCTAGATCATAAATGCAAATAGGTTCTTGCCTTAAGGCCATATGGATGATCTTTTGTGGCTAAATGATTTAGCAACAAAAATACATAAACAGTGCAAGGCCAAGGTATTGTGCAAATATGGTATAGGTTTTAATGTTTTAGATAAGGTTTGAAGCTCCTAACATGTGAGAGTATGGCTTGTAAAGCTATAGCTTTTGAAGATATAGTGTGTGAAACTTGCAACTAGTGAGGCTATAGCTTGTGAAGCTATAGATTATGAAAGTTGTAGCTTGTGAGGCTATAGCTTGTGAGGCTATAGCTTGTGGAGCTATAGCATGTGAGTGCAGAAATCAGAAAAATAACATACACTACTATCGTAATGATAAAAATTTTAATTTTTAATTTTTCCTAGCATGTTTAAGAATGCTAAAGGAAATGAAAATAGGCTTTAATATATGTAAAGAAACAAAGAAAAAATTGTAGACTATAGGTACAAAAAATGGAAAAGGCAATATGCACTGCAACTACAAAAATAAGAATTTCAATTGTAAATGTAGGAAACAAGGGTAGCACTATGTACTACAACTTCAAATATTAATTTTTAAATTACCAAGCATAGGGAGCTAAGGTAGCATTGTGCACTACAATAGCAAAAATTAATTTTTGAATTTGTAATATGTAGGAAACAAGGGCAACATTGCAAATTGCAATTGCAAAAAGAATCATAAAAACTTTTTATTGAAACTAGCTTTAGTCTCACACACTAGGGTTTATGGGCTAAGAAGTAAGGTGGAGGTCCTTCATCTAGTGCCAAAAAACTGTAATGACTAAAAAATCTGGTGTTTGAAACCCAATGATCTCAATGTGAAATAATTTTGACCCCAAGATCCACAAGCCTAAGAAGGATCTGGGGTGCCTTAGGTAGTCTTGTCGATTACCTAGGGACTAAGAAAAGTCTATTACCAAATGAAAATAAATGAAAATGAGAAACTATAAAAAAGTAACAAAGAAAATATGACCAAAACAAACAGCAAATTTTTATATTAATATTAATGAAAATATAGAGTGAGGAAATGCAAATTTGCAAATGTTATGCAAATAATAATTAAAGTTCTAAAGCACGAATGGATGGTGTGTGTCCCACAATCCTTCCAAGCACCTCTATCTTCTTATGATCAAAAGGTTTTGTTGCAATGTCTTCCCCAAGGTTGCTCTCCTCTACAATGTGTCCCAAAGATATGGTTAAGGTATGGTTAAGTGCAATTGAGGAATATGATTTTTATCATTTTTAAGTTTTATGTTGTAAGTCACCTAAGAATATAGAATAGAGAATTAAAGATATTTAATTACTACTTTAATCAAACTAGCTAATATCTAACTAATCCTAGCATAAGAATCCATTCCACTTGTCATACACATCCTAAACATATTTAACTTTACTAGGTTATCAAATGTTAAGCATTACTGGGATTACCAAGCACCAAGTGTATGCTCAAATTAGTCATACTTATGTGCTTAATTTATCACTATTTAATCTAGCTTAGTCTAGCTTAATTTAGCTTAATTAATTACTTAAAGCATTAATGGAAATTGCTTAAAATATTACATGCACAAAAGAAATGATTAATATATTTCAAAATGCTGCAAGGTTTATTAGAAAACTCATCTTTAATGTTGCACACACTACCATGCTTAGGTACAACATTGCTTGAATAAAGATTTGTATACTCTTTAACTCCTACTGTGGCCACTTAGAAAAATATTTTAACATTCACATAAAAAACTATAAAAGCTCCACTACAACTATGAGACTTATTACCATAAATGTAGCTGGTGAATGCATATTTATAGATGAAAATAGACATTGTGTTGATAGGGCCATGTTAACATATCAAATCCCACTTTCATGTGATCGAGTCGACGAGGCCACATCGATCAGGCCTCATCAACATACCCCTTGACATGATTCATCATCCCCCCATGACTAAATGAAAACTCATCCTCAAGTGAACAAAAGGAGGAACAAGCTTCTTACAAAATCTTGGAAAGGTATGGGATTATTAACTAACTACTGATACATACAAACACACCACACATACATGAACAAACACTAAGTGCCTGAGTATACAGAATTACAATCATTACAAAATTTTAATGTTCAAGACAATAAAATTGAACACCAAGATAAAATTGACAAACACAACTCCTCTGATGGCCTGAACATGATGAAGAAGCTCAAACAATCCTAGCTAGTGGAGGTTCCTAAGGGTCCAAAGGACCTTCTCCTACTTTAGGTACACGTGGTGGTTGGGGCAATTGTGGTTAGCTCACAATAGCTACAACCTCTAGTAAAAGACGTAAGGCATCCAACAATGCCTTCATCTTCTCCTGCTTACTCCTGGGATCAGTCATGGTCCACATAGATGTGGAAACATCCTAGAGATAAGGCATTGCTAGGAATAGCTCCTTCATGTTAACAAACCAAATAGCAAAAAATTTGCATTCAGCATTGAACACCTTGAGAGCATTCTACAACTCCTAGTAGTCGTTCTTCATTTTGGCCAAGTTCTCAGCAGTTGATCTCTGATTAGTGAATCATGCCCTGAGAACCTCAAGTTTAGCATTAGAAATCTCAAGCTTTTACTTAGTCTCCTTATGGGTTTTGAACTCTACCTCATACAAAAAATACGAGTTGGCTACTTTCTTCTCTAATTCTAACCATGGTCATCTAGCAATTAGCATTTCTAGGTTTGCATAATGAAAATTAGCAAGCTTTATATACTCCATCTTCTTGATCTGTAGCTCCTTCATGTAGATTTTCACTTTGTTGTAGTCGTTGAGTCCATAAAAGATAGGTTGCCAAACATGATCTCCTTCCTTAAGCTACTAAAAGGCCTCATTAATTTTTTCCTTTATCATCTAGATGTGTTTTTCATTAATCTCTTTATGTAGACCAACCTAATCTCTGTAGTGATTTCTAACTCTCTCAAATTTGAGAGCCTCATTTTTCCAAGAGGCTATCTCTATCAAAATTTTTTGGTGAAGAGCTTGGACTTCCTTCATGGAGATATTTCCATTTTAAGCTACCAATATCCTCAGTTTAGTGTTCACTCTAGCTAGCTACTCCTGGTGTTGATGGATGAAATCTACCATTTACTGCTTTTACGCTTCAACATTCTACATGCAATGATTCTCTACAGTCAGAACCACATTCTCCTAGAAATTTTGATCCAAGGCCTTTTAGATATTATGCATTCTAACATTGGTCAAGGACAAATCAAAGACCGCTGTCTCCTTGGTGTCCTCAACCTTTTTGAGCTTATCTTGAAGCTATTTGAAAGCTTCATCACGTGTCAATGTAGGATTGAAAAATGCAAGATCAACAAGATGGGATCTTAGTTCAAAAACCTCTACAAGAAAGTATTAGTTTCGTGCTTGAACTATTTTAAATTTCCCCTTCAATATAATTACTTATCCTTTACTTCTAGCAACTCCAACTAGATTGTAGTGATTGTATCTAGAAGATCAAAGATATGTGGAATAAGTTTCCCAGTTCCCACTAGTTAGTCCAACAACTCCTCATGCTAGGCTATGCTCACTTTGTTGTTAATTGTTCCTATTGAAATCTGCACATCTCTAAGTGGAAAAACATCTGGTGCAGGCATTGTAGGCCCATTCAATGCTTTGGTAATTCTATTAGCAACCACCTTTGTCATTGTCTCCTACCCATGGTGTTGCATCACTAAGACAAGTTCCCCCTTGCCCTCCTCTAGACACAACAAAAAGTAGCTACATTCCCAAAGATTTTTGGAAAACTATTGTTGTGAGAGAGATACCATTACATCTTGGGTATTAAGATCTGATCTCATGATCAACTACATTCTTTGGGTTGAGAAAATTGGTCCACCTCCCTCCATCTAACTGATAGTTCAAGCTACTTTGTTAAGGTGACTCATCTTTGGGTGATACATAGATGGGTCACCATCACTCATGCCTATTTTCTGCTCTTGCTCTTGCAAGAGTTTCTCTTAGATCTCACGCATATGCTCAAGAATAGTGTAGTCCTCTAATGTTATTTCATGAGTGGTTGGTAGAGGTGGTGGTTGCTACTCCTCTTCCTTGGTCACAGTAGGGGTCTTATCCTTCATCATTTCTACCCAAGAGGCAATAGGAGCATGTCTAATTATGTCATTAGCATAGCAGACTATGATTGCACTTTTGCATATTTTTTGAATGAGGCATGGAAAGGGTAGGATCTTCCTTCCATGTTCATTTTCCTTAAATCACTTCTCTATCTCCATATAAATCAGATGTGGAAGGTTCATAAGGAATTTCCCACTCATAGTGACACATGCACAAATAGAGACCTTGTTGTGTCTCACTGTTGGATTGAGGTGGTAGGTTGCTATCTTAAAATATGTGAACTCCACCAAGGTGAGTACACCATACTCCTTATTGTTCACTCCATAACACTGCTAGATCAACTCCTTTTTTGCCTTTGGGTCTGCTTGTATGGAGATCTCTACCAAATTTATTCTAATATCAAGTAATCTAAGGGCCTACGTAATGGCCTCCACCATGTAGAACACCTAAATGTCCCTAATCTTCAATGGCTCCTACCTACCTACTACTCCAAAAGTGATATGTCTCTCCCATGTACCATTTCCCACTAAAAGTGATGATTGGACACATGAAAGAGTTTTGAAACTACGTATTGACTTTTGGTAAAGCATGTTCTAAGAATGGTCCAAAGTTCAATTCTTCGAAAACTGAACATTGGATGTCACGAGGCTTGATCTAATTAAGGTAGGCTTGAGTTAATGTAATCTTAAGTCTTGGCATTGGTCCTGGTGCCTCATCTTGATGGGATTGTTTAGTTATGGCCGCTTCTTTAGGAATTTTTCAAATAGATTCTACTTCAAGCTCCTCTCGAAGAGGTCTTGTTGCATGAGTTTCTAGTATCTATTCTTGGTCTTCTTCTTGCTAATCTCTTTCAACTCTAGGTCATTTGACCCTTGGTTGGGATGGTCCTTCCTATGAGCATTTTAGTTTAGCTACTATTTGTAATCACAATATGACCAAGGATTAGCACTTAATATGTAACTTTGAAACATTTGGAATACCTTATCTCTTGGGGTAGTTACACTTGGCTAAGTTATGATCATGGCTAATTTGATCATTTTGATAGTATTTTATTATTACTTGATTAAATAGATCATTGGAGTATGTTGGAATAGTTTAACTCTCATTACTTGGTATTTTAATATTATTTATTCATTCAATCCATGGAAAAGTTTAAAAAAATTTGAAAAATTTAGTCATAGAAAACCTAAGGTTTGTAGCCCTCACGATGTAGAGTGTGCCTCTAGAAGTTGTAGGACTAAACAATAGAGTGAATTAGACAAATAGTTTGAAAGTTATGGGCTCCGAAAGGTTTTTAGCTCTAAAAAATTGCAAAAACATCCCTTATGTTTGAAGCAAATGGCAAAAGATTCCTAAGTAGTGGGTGCTATATATAGAATTTTTTTCATGCATTGACTTGGCCTCATCGGCGTAGCTATTGACCATAATTTAACCAAGTCAGAATTCAAAAAATATAATGATTTTTTGAGTATAATTAGAATCAAATGAAAGCCCAAGAAGCCAAGAACGTGATGAGATGCATTAATAGGGCTTGATATTTCACAAAAGATGGAGATTGATTGGAGAAATACCTTAAGGAGCACACATTTGGATGCCACCGATGGGAAATGCAAAATATTTGATTACCAAAATGCCTAAGGATAAGGGACTTAACTAACCCAACCAAGAGACATGTAAGTGGATCCTCCCCATAGTAAGCTTATGCCCTTTTTTCCTTTACATAATCTCAACTAAGAAGTCCATCAGCCCCACATTTGATTAATGGTTATGAAAGTTAAGGACCAAATCCAGAAGAATCCATCTAAGAATTTTAACACATCAAACTAAGACATTGAATAAGACATGGAAATTGGCAATGAGATAAATGATGGAAAGCATTAATGGATGAGAGAGGAAGTGGAATGAAGTTCCTAATCATGATCACATGAAGTCCCTTGTGGATTCTATGGTTAAATGACCTGATAAAGTCCATCCATAGTTCAAATCAAAATCAACCACTTTCAGTGACTTCACATCACCACTCTAAGACTAGACCACCCCCTCAAGACATAAGAATGCTCCCAAAAAACAAACACCATTTCTTATTAGTAAAGAAAAAAGAAGTAGGAAGTAAGAAAGGGCCTTAGGTAGATGGGACCTTCAAGCATGGGTAACATGTCTTTCTAGTCCCATAACTAGTGCTTGTAGCTTGTTATTTTGTCTAAGAAGTTTGATTTGAATTCTCATCATGTGTTTTTTTTTTTGTATTTTTATACATTTTTGGATGGGAACCACACCATGAAAAGACTTATTAACTTCCTATTATTTGTCAACATGGAATGATAAAAAATCCATGAAAACACTCATGTAACCAAGTGAGTAGAGAGGCACAAAGAGTACCAAATCCCCTTGAAGTCACACTATGTTCAAACCTTTAAATATTTCCCAAGTTTGAAAACTACCAAGGTCACAAGTTCATTAAAGTTTCATTAATAGAAAAAGGATCTCATATTTCCAAAACAAGGAAAATCATAGAGTTTGTGGGTGCGTGGATGATGTGTAATCACTACTTGTTGCATGAAATAGAAACTTTGTCTTAGTCATTAGCCATCAAAATTCAAAAATTAAAACCAGACATTAGTAATCAAAAACATCAGGTACAAACCACCATAGGCAAACAGCTACAACATTACTGTGTCCTATTGGCAACAAAGGATTTTATTAGAAAACAAGAAGAAAGATTCACATCAAAATAAAGTAAAATATAAAAGAAATTATAAAATATTCAAGAAATTCAAAACATACTAATGATGTTGTAAAACAAAAATAGGAAAAATAACAGACTATAAAACAAAAATATATAAAAACAAAGAATTTGTAAAACAAAAAAGTGTAAAATAAGAAGGTTCAAAAACTAAGGAGAAATTTTAATTAGTTAGCATAGATGGCCATCTCCCCCATGACTAAGTTGAAATAAGATTCAAAAAATTGAGTGATGTTGTCCATCCAAGGACGCATTGATTTCACTAGCTTATTTGGACTCATGGAAAGGTCTAAGTTGTTGCATGTTGACCAACTATTTCTTGTTTGGGCTCTCATGTTTATAAATCAACATGGCCCTAGAAAAAAAGGTTTCATAAATGATATAAGTCCCTTCCCACAATGTTTGGAACTTGGTTTGTTGTGGGACATGTGTGGGATTCTAGTAAAAGACCTTGTCTTTAGGTTTAAATTTGACTTTTTTTATTCTAAGGTCATGGTGTTATTTATTGTATGCCATGTTCACTTTATTCAATGACAAGGCTACCAATCTATTCTCATCTAACATGTTAAGGTTGATCAATCTTTCCTTCTATGCTAAGCTAACGTCGAGGTCGAGGTCATAGGTTGTTGAAAGTGTACAGAGCTTGGATTGGATACAAAGAGTTGGTAATTTTTTGTACACCAGCTCATACAAAGAGTAGCCAATAGGGTGTTTCCATGTGGAGTGATAAGCCCCAAGGGCATCATTTTGTTTCATGCTCTAGTCTCTCCTATATTTGCTAATTTTTTGAGTTAAGATCTTAGTGATCTCCCTATTGGTAGCCTCTGCTCAACTATTGGCTTGGGGATGGTAGGGTGTTGTTAGTTTGTGTTCAACCCCCAAGAATTGCATGAGCTTGGGAAAAGTAGCACTAATAAAATGAGTACAATTATCATAAATTAGTACATGTTGCACTGCAAACCCATTTATAATATTCTGTTGTACAAATCATGTAGCAATGGAAGATGTACACTCAATGATGGCTACTATTTCTATTCATTTGGTATAATAGTTAACATCAACTATTATGTATGCCTTTCCATTTGACATGGATGTGATGGAACCCATGAAGTCTATGCCCCAAATGTCAAATGGTTCTAGTTGTTGGATCCACTATTGAGACCGCTCCATTCGAGCGGTCATCCCATCGTCTTGTTGATAGCATTCACAAGAGCGAATGAATTGGTGAACATCCCTAAAGATTGTTAGCCAATAATACCCTACCATCATGATCTTAATGGCCATGCATCTTCCTACATAGTGGTCCCCAAAAGAACCCTCATGAGCATCTTGGAGAATGTGTAGTTGAGCAACATCATGAACACATCAATGAACCAAGCCATCAGCATACACCTTGTAAAGGTATCTATTAATCTCCATGAACCATTTGAACTAATAAAGAAACTATTATTTCTTCTAGAAGTCCAGGTCTTATGGCATCTTCTAAGTGAGAAGATAAGTGAGGATCCCATCGTACCATTTTTTTCAATGGAAACTTGTTCATTTATTATACCAGCAAAGAGGAGTTCATTAGGAAATTAATAGAAAGTCGGCTTTCCTCATTTTCTTTGTTCCATTGTAACCAATACAAGTGATCAATAACCACATTCTCAGTTTTCTTTAGATCTACCATCATAAGATCAAACTCTTAGAAGATCACCAACCACTGTATGACATGGGGGCTCACCATCGACTTGTTCATGAGGAAGCGAATGGCATTGTGCTCTATATGCACAAACACCTTATACCCAAGCACATAGTACCTTAATTTCTCCAAGGCATACACCACTGTCATTAGTTCTTTTTCTATTGTGGTGTAATTGAGCTGTGCACCACAATGCTTCAAGTTCTACAGTGGACATAATAAGGACATTTCTGATTGTTCAATTATGTAAGCACAACTCTCAAGGCATAGTTCGATGCATCCATCACGATGTGAAATGGTCTAGACTAGTCTAGTGCTCATAGAATTGGAGTTTCTACAAGATTCTTCTTAAGCTACTAAAAGTTCTTTTTACATTCCTTGGTCCATATGAATGAAGCATATTTATTTGTGAGCTTGACCCATAGTTTAGTGAGCTTAGAGAAATTGTCTATGAATCACTAGTAGTAGCCAGTGTGTCAAGGTAATGACCAAACATCTTTAATGGTTTTTGATTGGTGGGTTATTCCTTAGATGATCCTATTCTTGTTAGGATCCACCTCGATCCCTGCTTGAGAAATTTTATGCCCAAGCACAATGCCTTCCTACACCATTAGATGGCTTTTCTACCAATTGATTCAAAAATTAGTCTCCATGCATCTTTTAAGCATTTACTCAAGGCAGTCCAAGGCTTGCTCAAATATAGCACTATAGGTGGAGACGTCATCCATAAAGACTTCCACCCTACTACCAATCTGCTACTGAAAAATGCTTAGGACCAAGTGTTGGAAGGTTATAGGGACATTCACAGACCAAAGGGCATCTTACGATATGAAAAAGTCTCTTAGGGACTTATCAATGTTATTTTGGCTTGATCCTCGATCATGATCTAAATTTGGTTATAGCCACTATAACCATCCAAAAAGCTATAATAGCAATGCCTAGAAATAGTGTGCACCACTTGGTCCACAAATGATTATGGAAAATGGTCTTTGAACATCGCCATGTTCAACAACCTGGAATCAATACAAACTCTCTACTTGCCACCTTTCTTTGACATAATTATAAGTGGTCTAATCCACTCACTATCTACAACTAGATAGATGAACCCTACCTTAAGGAGTTTTTCAATTTTCTCTGTAATGATCTACTTTAATTTGGGATTTAGCTGTTGCTGCAACTACCTCTTTGGCTTCATGGTTCGAACTCTCTCCTTCTTGATCTTTCCAGATGCATTTTCCTTGGAAATCTCTAAGGAAAGATCTCTTATGCCCATTCATGCATCAACAATGCTCAATAAAGCCCTTGCCATAATGACTGGGAAGTCCCCCTTGTAATTGTCAACCATAATCACCAAGAAATCGACAAGATATGACCACCCACAAATAACAGTCATAATGTCCTCCACTAATCCCAAGGATGAACTACTCTACTAATTCTAAATGAATATTGCTCTTCTTGAGAGGAAGCAAGTTCGAAGCTTGGTACATTTTATAGAAAATTAGGTTGACATCAGAACCTAAATCAGGAAGATTCTTGCATGGCTCATTTCCAGTGATCTACAAATAGATGAAAGGACTACAAAGATCAACCCTTTTCCTAGAAAGGTTACCAATCTTCATAAAATTAAATATAATGTGGGTTAACATGATTATGAAAATCTTGGAAAGTATTTGTTTTGAAGGGCTCTCGAAAGGAATAGATGTAGAGAATGAAGGAGACACAGGGATATGAGCTGCATGAGTTGATGAGGGCTTTGTAGGTCTATTGGTTTAGAAGGATGGCCTTTTACAGGATATAGTTTTTAAATGACTCAGCTAAGGAATTAGTTGTAAGTTCATAGCCCTGGTAACATTATGTTACTACGACTATGCAAGAATTTCACCTTACATGGATGGAGTATGTGGTAATTGGATTGAGGGTGGAGGGACATGTGCTAAAGGATGAGGAGGGTGACAAGGATATGAGGATTCCCTTCTAGGAGATGGAGAATGCATTTTGTAGTACTCTACAGAGTAGTAGTTGGAAGGAAGTGTGACTAAAATAGTCATGTGGAGACATGGGTTGTTGAACATAGTACCCATATGGATCAGGTTGTCTGTAAGGGTACTGCTACCTTGGTGGTGGTATTCCCCACAACTATGGGGGCTACCACTAATGGTACTACTTGTATGGTTCTAGTGGAGCTCCACTTGGATAATAATCCTATTGTTGCTAGTGAAACTACCTTAGGTTTCCTTGAGGATAAGAAAACCTTCTGTGTGCTTACCTTCATGTCAATCTACAATTCAGAGCATACACCCTAGATTCTTGTAAGTGTGACACAATAGGGCAACATTCCTTGGGATGTTCATATTGGCAAATGTTACACCTATCATGATAATATAATTCTAACTTCACAACCTCTTCTATTGCAGTAGCTTTACCCTTACCTCTTTGGTAGACACGTTCAGCTTCCATTCTTCTTCTACAGTCATGATCACTACCTTACTCTTTGGATTCTTCTACAATTTTCAGATCAATTTAAAATTATTCATCTAAATATTTTCACATTTTATCAACCTTAGTTAAAATTTTAAAAATATATTTTTGAATTTGCAAGGTTTTTCGTTGCACCACTCCATCAACCAATGCCTCCCCCTCACTGTCACAAAATCGTACCTTCATTTTTCTAATGGAAGGATCCCAATTATACTCCTTGGCACTTTCCCATTTTCTCAACTCATCTTATTCTTTTACGACCTACTTAATCAACCTTTAAATTTCATGGGATCTTTGTTATGATAGTCTCCCTTGGGCATAAACCCCAAAGATTCTCCTCATTTTTTATTAGAGCACATCTATGATATGGAAAAGTTGCTTCTACTAAGAATAACCATGACAAGTATATTTTTGCAAAATGAAATAATACCTATTGATGAGTGGCAAGGTACCCCTACACTCAACCATATCAAATGAGCGTAGCACGCACGATCCTGTCAAACTCCGCAAACTAAATGCCTACACGCCCCATGAAACACTTGGGATTAATTCTTCATTGTCTTCCTAGACTTACTTGTGTTTGTCACGGTGTATGGTTAAGTAAGTCTGAGGTATATGATTTTTTATAGTCTTTTATGTTTTTCTCCTATGCTATCGAGGTGAAGGGTTAAGGAACTAGCTAACTCTAACTAATGAACTAAGTCTAAACTAACTAGCGTCAACATCCGTTCCCACTTACTGTACACACCCTGAACCGGTGCAACCGTGGCTACTAAACGCTAATCATCACTGGGATCACCACGCGTAACGCACGTGCTCGAAGTGGTTGTACTAAGGCACCTAACTAGGAGGAAAGGATTGAGGAAGCTATCTAGCCTAAGTGCGATGAGCAGCCGATTCCTTGACTAACCGTACACATCTTGGTGCATGACTATCACTGGGATTACCAAGAGTAGATCCTGGATACGCCACTAGGTTATCAAGTAGTCACACTAGATGCTCGTAATCAAGTCATCCTCATACCGCGTCGCGATGAGCAGCCGATTCCTTGACTAACTGTACACATCCTTAGATGCTCGTAATTAAGTCGTACTCATACCGTGTTACTAGGAAAATAATAAATAACATTAAATAAAAATCCTATTCAATGCACTGCAAGGTTTATCCGAAAAGCTTGTCTTTATTTCCATACACAACTTGTGTTCAGGTACAATGTTGCTCGAATAAAGATCCGTTCACTTTGGGACTCCTACTGCGGGCACATGGAAAATATTCTATCTCTGGAGTGATCAAACTGCCAGAGTTTCCCTACTTCTAAACCAGGATGGGAAATAAGGGGAGTGCCACCTCTTATTTATAGATTTGGCGACAGACCGCAATATCGCGTACGCAATATCGTAGGGGAAGACGCGATATCGCATATGCAATATCGCATGGGATGCGATATCATGGTGCATGCGATATCGCATCTCATCATACCCCCATGACTGAATGAAAACTCATCCTCGAGTTCCTTACAATAATATTGGGAAGGTATGGAATTATTAAGGGGAATGGAACTAATGGGATGACATGTGAATGGATCATCATTACAAGACTTGACAAACTGGTGTTCATGACAACAAGGNACTGCTCCATTCCATATGTTTGCTACAGATCCAATCCATTGTTGTATGATCGCCATCTGCACACACAACATAGTCTTATATTCGCAAGGGTAAATGAATTTCAATGTAGTGAATACCTTGCTTCAATGTAAGTTCATTGGCTAGGTTGTGGTATGGCTGATATGGATCAGGAGATATATTAATGATAACTACTGAAGGTGTAGGGGTTAGGAAGAAAATCAAAAAGTTTGAGGCTAGGAGAAAATCGAAAAAAATTGGGCCCCATACCCCCATGACTAATTGCGAACCTCCAGTAGCATTAGAATGGAGAAAGAAAAGGAGTAAGAAAGAGAGATAAAAAGGGACAACTGAAAACATCAATGAGATGGATGTCAAGATGGAAATGAACAAAATAAAATTAATTGCAAAATGTTAAGGGAAAGAACTTAATTAATGCACCAAATAGAAATGTCAGTGGGTCCTCCCCAAAGTAGGCTCATGCCCTTAATGCCCTGACAAATCCACATTCAAAGAGTTCGTAGGCTCTAGGAATGTCTTTTGGAACAAGAATTAAAGTCTTAACCACAAGAATTTACCTAAAAGAAAACAATGCATCAACCAAAATATATACACTAATGATACAATCGACAATGAGGCGGATAATGGGGAGAAGGATGGAGAGAAGAAAATGGAATGGAATCCCAAGAACAAGGTGGTGTACAGCCCCTTGTGTGTTTTATGATTAATGTGACTTGGTAAATTGCATACCAACTCCGGCCTCAAACCAACCACATCTAGTGACTTCGCATCAATGCATTTGTCTAAACCATCCACTTGGATAACAAGGATGCCTTCCCCAAGAGTCACTACCATTCCGACGAAACAAAGAAGAGAATGGGAAGCGAGAAGGGCCTTAGTTAGAGGGAACACTTTTGGTTCCATAACCAGTACTTGTAGCCCAAGTTTATTTTGTCTAAGGGATGTGCTTTGAATTCTCATTGTTTTTTTTTTATGTTTTGTGTTTTGTGTGACTTTTTATTGTCTACATGCAATGACTTTTTATTTTTATTGTCTCAGGTTCCGAAAATTGGGTGACATCAGAGCGGTAAGAAAATTTAAAAAGAAAACATCCAAGCACCCAACAGAACGACTAACACACAAGCATCAAGTTCCCTTGAAGTCACACCCTTTTCAAACCTTGAGTCCTTCCTTAGTTTGAGAAGTGCCCAGTCACCGATTCGTTAAAGTTCTTAATTGAAAGGGACTGTACATTTCCAAGCCAAGAGAGACCATAGAACTTGGTGGATGGATGGATGAAGTGGACTCATTGCCTGCCATATCAAAAGAACATACCTTAGTATCAACATTGTGACTTAAAGGTAAAAACCAAACATTAGCAATCAATGAAAAATAGTTCATACCATCATTCCGAACACTTATTGGGTGACGAACTTACAGGGCGGATCACACACATACACACACAAAATGGAAAAGCATAACGATGTTGTAAAACAAAAACAAGAAAAGTTAAAGAAATTTGTAAAACAAAAATGTGTAAGACAAAAACGTTGTAACATAAAAACGTGTAAAACAAAAACTTAAAAGAACTGAGGGCCCCATATGGTTAGCATAGGTGGCCATTTCCCCCATGGCTAAGTTGTAAGGGAGAGATCCGAAATAATGAGCGTTTGTTTGAATTTTGTAAAAGTGTCCAACTTCTCCCAATTGATGATCTTAGAGTAAGGGGTGGAAGTTGGCGATGCTCATGTTTCAATGTGTCTATGCCTTCGTTGTTGGCATGGGTTTCTTTAGTTCGTTCCATGCATATTTGCTTGCTCTTTTGAGTAGCTGTCAACCACGGGGTGTCCACTACTGGTGTGGTTGCTACATACAGGCATCTTTGTTTCAAAGTTTCATGGGCACACCTGTTACATGGAGACATTTCCTCCATGTCATCACCCAATGAATCACTGTATGTGATGCATGGAACTTTCCTCTTCTTGATCTTTCCACAAATATTTATCTTAGAAATTTCCAAGGAAGGATCGTGGATCCTAAGGCATGCATCTAGTGTACTCAGCCATGCCCTTCCCATTATAATTGGGAAGTTCCCTTCATTGTTGTTCACTTTAATCACCAAAAAATTAGCTGGGTAAGACCAACCACACACAGTGGTAATAACGTCCTCCACCAATCCCAAGGAAATGGTAATGGACTGGTCTGCCAGCTCTAGTTGGATGTTGCTCTTCTTAAGTTGGGGCAGGTTTCAAGCGTGATACATCTCTCATGAAATTAAGTTAACTCCAGAACCTGAGTCAAGAAGAGCGCTATGTGGTTTATTTTCGGTGATCTGTAAATAGATTAAGGGACTCCCAGGGTCAGTTAGTTTTCTGGGAAGGTGGCCTACCTTGATCCAGTCAGTTACGGTATGCGTTAACATAACCGTATGCATTAAGCTTTGTTGGACTGAAGGGTACTCCAAAGTGTTAGATGGTGGAGGCGTACATATGGGCTCAACTGCTTGTTGTTGTGAGAGTTTGTCTGGGCTTTTGGTTCTGAAGAAGTATCTTCTCTTTTTACAGTTGTCAGAACCAACAGCAAGTTGAATAGTTACAGCTCTCGCAGCGTGACGTTGCTACGGTTGAGGAGGAAGTTCCCCTTGCATTGTTGGAGTAGGAGGTGTTATGGGGACTACTACTAGTGAAAGAGGTGCGGATGGATTAGGAGGATGGTGTAGGTATGGAGTGTCTCCTGGAGGAGAAGGACTCTTTCTGAAGTACTCCCGAACTTGGTAGTGATGGTTGGGGGTTGTGTGACTCATAGAGTCACTTGGAGAAATTGGTTGTTGCACATAATATCCATAAGGGTCAGGCTGCCAGTAAGGGTACTGATATTTTGGCGATGGCATCCCCCATGACTGTGGGTATTGCCACTGCTGATGCTGTCCGATGGGCTGTGGTGGAGTTCCACTTGGATAATACATTAGTGGTTGGTGGAACTGCCTTGGGTTACCTTGTGGATAAGGTAACCTTCGGGGTGTTTGCTATTGATTAAGTCTCGGATTAAGTTCATACACCCCAAACTCCTGTAGATGTGAGATGATGGGGGCAACATCCCTTAGGATGGTCATAGTGGCAGATCTCACATCCACCGTCATCGTCTGTGTCAAAGTCCACAGCCACATCGGAGTTAGTGATTTTCCTGTTACCCTTGTTATGTGCAGGGCTCAAATCACTCCACTTTTTCTTACCTTTGTCACTACTTTGTTCTACCTTAGACTCTTCTACGATTTTTAAGACAGTTTCAATTTTAGAGTCTAAGAAACTCCATATGTCATCTACCTTAGCCGCTATTTCTGTTGTTAATTTTGAGATTGGCAAGGTCTTCCAGTTCACCGACTCTTCAATTGGTGACTCATCCTCTTCATCACAAAATTTCACTCCCTTCTTTCGAAGAGAGGGATCACGGTTGTACTCTTCCGTACTTTCCCTTTTTCGTAGCTCACCTTCTTATTTTGCTACTTGTTCCAAAAAACTATGAACTTCATGGGCTCTAAGTTCTGAGAGTCTCCCTATGATTGTAGAGATCTGTGTTGTATCCCCCTTCAAATTGTGGGATATTGTTCATGTCTAAGCGCCTAATTCGACTATCTTTTAAATACCTTGTGGGAATCCTAACAGCCTCCGTTATGTCAAGCATACTTCGAGTTGCGAGTAGGGGTTCATCATGATCATCTCTTTCATGACGCCTGTGATGTCTTCGTAGTTCCCTACTCTCCCTACGTTCATGCCCTTGTCCTCTCTCTCAACTTTCTTGTTGAGGTCTTTCATTTTTTCTACCTTTATCCTCTCCATTGTGTTCTTGCTGGTTGCACCCAGAGGTGGAAGGAGAGGGTGAGTGATGTGAAGAAGGGGAAGAAGAAGGGGAACCATCGCCATGACGATGTTTCTTGCCTTCTCTTCGGCTGCTTCAGCCCCAATCATGGTGATGATCTAAGTGCTCTTCCTTGTCTTTTGTTGTTTCTTCTTGTCCTTAGCATGAGTGGTTATTCCCTCTATGAACAATTGGTGTTCACGGGTATCAGAACCAATGTTATGTATCGTTGATCGTAGTTTCTGATACCCAACCTCCTCACTATCGTTAGGAGGGGGAACATCTCTGATTTCACTAAGGACGTGCACACCTTTGCCCTTCAGAAAAGTATGTTGACTCTCCTGCCTTAAGTCCCTCATATGTTGGGCATCTACAGGATAATAATCCCTCATGTCAAAATCATCCATAACGTATTTAGCGAATAGTTCTTACATGCCAATCTGTGCCAAGGCATGGAAGAGCATGTTTGGAACTGATTGATCTGGGGGTAACACAATGTTACCTTGCAACTCTCCCTAGCGCATCTATTCATCTTGATGGAGAATAAAAGTAAAGTTGGGGATATACTCATCGGGATGAGTATATGTCATCTTATATTGTTGAGGCACTGGCTGATTTTGGTTATGTGTTTTATGTTGCTGACTGTCTCGTGTATAATCCTTAGGTGGTGAGTTTCTCTTATAAGAAGAAGGCATTTTTATCGGTGTGCTAATTCACCGTTATATAATTTTTATCTAATTAATTAACCTAAAGGTTCGTTTAGGCTCACAATGATGTGAATGATTTCCTTATGTTCTAATTGGCATACAAACACTTAGTCCCCGGCAACGGTGCCAATGATGAGTGGCGAGGTACCCCTACACTCAACCATACGAAACGAACGTAGCACGCATGATCCGGTTGAACTTTGCAGACTAAATGCCTACACGCCCCATGGAACACTTGGGATTAATTATTCATTGTCTTCCCGGACTTACTTGTGTTTGTCATGGTGTATGGTTAAGTAAGTCCGAGGTATATGANATTAATTATTCATTGTCTTCCCAGACTTACTTGTGTTTGTCATGGTGTATGGTTAAGTAAGTCCGAGGTATATGATTTTTTATAGTCTTTTATGTTTTTCTCCTATGCTATCGAGGCGAAGGGTTGAGGAACTAGGTAACTCTAACTAATGAACTAAGTCTAAACTAACTAGCATCAGCATCTGTTCCCACTTACCGTACACACCCTGAACCGATGCAACCGTGGCTACCAAACGCTAATCATCACTAGGATCACCATGCATAATGCACGTGCTCGAAGTGGTCGTACTTAGGCACCTAACTAGGAGGCAAGGGTTGAGGAAGATATCTAGCCTAAGTGTGATGAGCAGCCAATTTCTTGACTAACCATACACATCTTGGTGCACAACTACCACTGGGATTACCAAGCGTAGATCTTGGATACACCACTGGGTTACCAAGTAGTCACACTAGATGCTCGTAATCAAGTCGTACTCATATCGCATCGCAATGAGCAGCTGATTCCTTGACTAACTGTAAACATCCTTAGATGCTTGTAATCAAGTCGTACTCATACCACGTTACTAGAAAAATAATAAATAACATTAAATAAAAATCCTATTCCATGCACTGCAAGGTTTATCTAGAAAGCTCGTCTTTATTGCCATACACAACTTATGTTCAGGTACAATATTGCTCGAATAAAGATCCGTTCACTTTGGGACTCCTACTGCGGGCACATGGAAAATATTCTATCTCGAGAGTGATCAAACTGCCAGAGTTTCCCTACTTCTAAACCAGGATGGAAAATAAGGGGAGTGCCACCTCTTATTTATAGTTTTGGCGGCGGACCGCGATATCGCATACGCAATATCTCAGGGGACGACGTGATATCGCGGTGCATGCGATATCGTGTCTCATCACCTATCCATGGCTACATCAAAGGGTTCATGTGTTTCTTATCATCAGCCTTGGATTTACTTTCTCAAATTGGATACTCTAAAGTACATTTGATATTTGTCATTAAACAACTCAAGTATCATACTCCATCTACAAATTGATTTTAGCTTAAAGGAGTGGTACCAAATTTCTACTTCTTTTATGAGTGTCCTAGGAAATAGCTTGAGTTTTTGCCAATCATTTTCAATATTTTGCAAGGCATAGACATCATGAAAGGCTTGAAGTTAGATTTGTGGATCTAAGTTATATACCCCCTAAAACCTAGGGATATTTTTCATATCCAACCACTTGATTTTGCTATCTTTCACATGCCTTATTAGAATTTTGATTGCCTCTACAATGTTAAGCATGCTTCAAGTTCCTAGCAAAGGTTCATCATCATCATGATTTTGATAATGCCTATGATTTCCTCTGCTACCACTTCATTCTTAGTAGGTTCTACCATCATTGTCCCATTGTTCACCTCCATCATAGTTTCATCCCCTACAGTTTTGATCAAATTTAGAGAAGGAAGAAGAAGATGCAAATGAAGAGGATGAAAAGGAAGAAAGACTACCACCACCATGGTATCCTCTTCACTTGTCAAGACAAAATCATTAGGTTTATCATCATCACAATGCTTGCCCAAGCCCCTACCTTAACTCCCACTTTTTCCTCAAACAAGATTGTCGATAGTGGACTGTAAGTGTGGGTTCAAGTTCCTTTCCCTAGAATCAAGGGGTGGAGAATCTTCATGTTGAGAACCCTCATAGGAAGAATCCTCCTTGTCATTTTTTTTACTAAGAACAAGCAGTTAGTGAATTGTTTCTTCTTCGTAGCTTCATGGGGCTTCTCCTAGTGCTGATCTCTTTTGTGTTGTGTTTTAGCGGGATGGTAGTCCCAATAGTCATGGTCTTGCACAACAGATTCATCATGGAGATCTTGGATGCCCAACCTCTTAAGAGTAGCATCCTAGGAATAGATCGGTTAGGAGGCAACACAACATTACTCTCCATATTTCTCCACCATAGCTATTCATCCTCATGCTAGGTGAAGGTGAAATCAAGTAAAAACTCATCTAGATGAGTGTACACCACTTTGAATTCTTGGGGCAGTGGCAATTTTAATTCATCATGCCTATGAGAAGAATACATTTTGAATTAAAATAAAAATTTAGTGTGCATTAATTAAAATTATTATTTTTATTTTCAAATAATTTCATCTTTAGGATTCATTCCAATGATCTCAAATAGTTTTCACTAAATCCTAGATAGCACACATATCAAACTACAAGTCCTTGACAACGGTGCCAATGATGAGTGGTGAGTATACCCTACACCCAGCCATACAAATCACTAAGCGTTCATGTGCAATCTGGTCAAATTCCATGGACTTATAGACTTCTAAGTATACTAGTCTCTAGGAAGTATAACTAACCATTGCAATCGTTGTCTTTCCAATTACACTTGTGAAATGCAAAGGTATGGTTAAATGCAATTGAGGCATATGATTTTTATCATTTTTATGTTTTATGTTCTAATTTTCCTAAGAATAAGAAATAGAGAATTAAAGATATTTAATTGCTACTTTAATCAAACTAGCTAATATCTAACTAATCCTAGCATAATCATTAGTTCCCACTTGTTGTACACATCCTGAACACGTTTAATGCTACTCGGTTATCAAACATTAAGCATTATTGGGATTACCAAGCACTAAGCGTATGCTCGAAGTGATTGTACTTATGTGCTTAATTTATCACTATTCAATCTAGCTTAGTCTAGCTTAATTTAGCTTAATTAATTACTTAAAGCATTAAGGAAAATTGGTTAAAACATTAAATGCATAAACAAAATAATTAATTTATTTCAAAGTGCTACAAGGTTTATTCGAAAGCTCATCTTTATTGTTACACACATTGTCGTGCTCAAGTACAACAATGCTCAAATAAAGATTCATAAACTCTTTGATTCCTACTGTGGGCACTTAGAAAAATATTCTAACTTTCACATAAGAAAACTACAAGAGCTCTACTAAAACTATAAGACTTATACCATAAATGTGGCTGGTGAGCATGTATTTATAGAAAAAAATAGACACTGTGTTGATGGGGCCACGTCAACACATCAAATCCCTCATCAATGCAACTACGTCAATAGCACCACGTCAACACATCAAATTCCTTATCGATGCAACTACATCAATGGGGTCACATTGACCCTTAATGTGACTCATCAAATGCCTACCAAATTACATTGTACATTTGGCTATAAGGCTTCTTGTGCATAACATAAATTTTTCGTGAGGTGCTTTAACTTGATAAAAAATTGGCTAAACTTCTATCAAGATTTTGAACAAAAATTTATACCTAATTCCTTTCTTAATTTGTGTAAGTTACAATTTGATTCATTATGATTAGGTAGAAAATCTACTGAATATTACTACAAGGAGGGAGAGCTAACCTTAAAGTTCATTGGTGGACTACATGGATAACTACATCCCCAAACACATCCACATAATCCCTAAATAGTTAATGAGGCATATAGAATTGCAAAGGATTATGAGAAATGAAATCAAGTACAAACTCTCTTTCAACAAGAAATAATCGAAGAAACACCCACCAAGAGAACTCGATATGGATGTTTTGCTTACAATGAAGTTCATTTCAACTGGGATTCTCCAAAATGATGAGAAAGAATATAATGAAACAATCAAAATAAAAATAAAAAATCTAATGTAAAAATTACCACAAGAAAGAATTAAACTACTACTACTAAAACCACAGCGAAGAAGATTTTGGCATCAGTAAAGTCAAGTCCAAGAAAATTTCAATTTTCTTTACTAATTTTTAAAGAATCAATTAAGGGTTAAAAGACTAAAGTTTTGATTCATAGTGGATCAGCCAATAATTTAATTTCTTAAAATTTAGTTAGGTTATTAAATTTAATCTTACCTTCTAAGAAAGTTGTTACAATAGAACTTGTAGATACAACAATAGTAAGCAAGCACACCAAGTGTATAGAAAATACTTTTATCCTGCAAGATATTTCTTTCATTGATGAATTTTTTTAATTTGAATTATGAGATGTGAATTCAATCTTAGGAATATCATTTCTTCAAAAATTTGACATTGCTACCCATTTTGGAACTCATGTTTTAAAAGTACCAACCACTGATGGAGTCAAGGTTCTAAGGGGGTTAGGAACAACAAAGCAAGTTTACATGATAAGTATTAAGAAAGCCAAGATACTAGTCAAGAAGGGTGCTACTATGTTAGTTGTAAAGGTAACTCAACCTCAAAAATCCTTTGACATTTAGATTTCAAAAGAACTTAAATAATATAAAGATTTGGTAATTAGTGAAACTAGGGAATTACCTCCAAAAAGAACTGTTGAACATGTCATTGATATTTTCCTTAATACAGAACTAGTTTCAAAAGCCCCCTATAGATTTTCCACCTCAAAATTAAGGGAATTAAAAGCACAATTAGATCAATTATTAGAAGAAGGAAAGATTCAACTAAGTATCTCACCTTGGAGTACACTAGTTTTATTCATAAAAAAAAAAGATAACACATAAATATTATGCATTGATTATAGGGCATTAAACAAATTAATGATTAAAAACATCTATCCTTTGCCTAGGGTTGATGACTTCTTTAACCAACTTACTAAAACATGTTATTTTCCCAAGCTTGATTTAAAATCAAGTTATCACCAAATAAGGATTAAGAAAAAAGATATTGAGAAAATTGCAATCAAAACTAGGTATGGATTATATGAGTTTGTAGTGATGCCATTCAAATTAACTAATGCACCTATAACATTCATGACATTAATGAATAATATCTTTCAAAATTACCTTGATCAATTTGTTATCGTATTTATGGATGACATACTTATTTACTCTAAGTCAAGAGAGGAACATGTCAAACATTTAAAAAATACAATAGAAATCCTCAAAGAATATTAATTAAAGGAAAAATTAAGCAAATGTGAACTTTTCAAAGAAGAATCATACTTATGCCATATTATATCTAAGCAAGAGCTACAAGTAGACCTAGCTAAAGTTACATTACTTCATGATTAACTAGAACTTAAAGATGTTATTGTAGTTCACAATTTCCTAGGCATAACAGGTTTTTACCAGTGTTTTATTAAAGATTATTCTACCTTGGTAGCCCCTTTGATTGACCTATTGCAAGAGAAACAAGTGTTTAAGTTTGATGAAAAATGCAAGGAAGCTTTTCTCAAACTAAAGATGTTATTACCAATGGTGCCTATCCTAAGAATTCTATATGAAGAGTTCTAATTTAAAGTATCTACAGATGCTATGAAGTAGGAATTGATGCAATCCTTTCACAAGAAGATAAAGTGCTATGTTTTGAGCCTCATAAATTACAAGCAGCCAAGGTAAATTACTCAACCCATGATCTAGAATTGTTGGCAATTGTTCATTCTTTAAAAGTTTAAAGACATTATCTCTATGCAAAAATATTTCTAGTTAAAACAAATCATAAAAGCCTAGCATATTTACAAAGACAACCATCTTGAATACCTGACAATAAAGATGGATAGAATTACTAGCTAAATATGATTTTGGGATTAAACATATTCCAGGAAAACAAAATGTAATGGCTAACAGCCTTAGTTGAATGTGGAACTTGATGATAGATATCATAACAACCCCTATGGAAGAATAGATTAAGGAACAACTTAAAAAATATCCTTAATTTAAGAAAATTCTAGCTAATATTTCTTTTCAACCTTATTACCATCTTTTCCCATATGTTTTATTAATGAAGGAACAGAAGGTATGCATACCATAAAGAAATCAAAGACTTAAGTTATTATTCGAAGCTTATGAGGTATCATACACTAGACATCTTAGACATGTCAAAACGTATGTGATGATACATAAATTTTATTTCTAGCCTAGAATGAAGAATGACGTATCCACATACATTAAAAGTTATCCAACCTACTAGAGAGTAAACCAAGTGGATTATTATAATGTTAGAAGGCCCTATAGAGAAATGGAAATACATTATGGATTCCATTGTGGAATTATTAGTAACCAAGAAAGGAAATGACTCAATCTTGGTGATAGTTGATCATCTATCAAAGATGGTCATCTTCATAGCTTTGAAATCTACAAACACAATTAAAGTAGACCAAAAATTTGTACAATAAATATTTTGATTACTAGGGTGTCCAAAATTAATCATCTCCAATAGAAATCCAAAATTTATCTCCAAATTTTGGAAAAAATTCTTCAAAGAACTTGGAACCCAATTAAAATTCAGCATAGCATATCACCCAAAGATAGATGACCAAGCAAAATGTGTAAACTGAATACTAGAAGAAATTCTCCAGAGCTACATTGGAAGTAGATTAAAAATATGGGAGAATTATTTGCATTTGGCTACATTCACCTATATTAATAATTATGAGGGATACATACATCAAATACCATTCAAAATTGTATATGATGAAACTGTCATACATCCCTAACCTAGGTAGATCCAACTTTAAGAGTAGAGTGGAAGGAAGAAAAAATGGAAATCATGGAAAATATTGTTACAAGACTCAAATAGAATTTGCAAGTATCTGAGGATAAGTATAAGGGATATGTTTATCAACATTGACTTACGAAGGAATTTCAAATCGGAGGCCAAGTACTACTAAGAGTAAAATCCACTAGGAATGCACTTAAGTTAGCAAAATATACCAAGTTAGTCCAAATATATTGTGAATCTTCTGAAATTTTAGAAAGAATTGGCAAAGTAACATATCAATTAAGTCTTCCAAAAAATTTAAGGATTCATCCTATTTTTCATGTAAGTTTACTAATGAAGTTCCATGAAAATGATGTGCTGAAACACCCCCAAAGAAAATTCATGTTGTAGATCATAGCCAAAATTCTTTGTAACTAGGTAGAAAAATAAGGCAAATGCAATTGCCTTATTTTCCCCCAAAATCTTTCATTATGGCCCATTATTTCTAGAATTTAAGGTAGTTTCTAATGTAAAATATGAGATGTGCAGCCTATACACTATAGATCTCATATATATTCTAGCTTGTAGAGGCTAAAAAATGCTTCGCAAGCTATAAATGTCTTATCTCCCAACTTGTGGAATTTGCAAAACCCATGTATGCCAGCTTGAGGGGGTTAAAAGTGCTTCAAAAGCTACAAAAATATGATATTTTAACCTTGTATGTTGAGCATTGAAATCCCATATGCTAGATAGCCTATAAAGACAACATACAAAGTCTGGCCTTCAATCTTGTATGCTAACCATGAAAATTTTGTATGCTGGGCAACATACATAGTCAATGTACAAAGAGCAAAGAATTAGATAAAATTATTCATACATTACATGCAGGCATTCCAAGTATGACAAAACATGCCAAAAATCTATCAACAATCATGATAGAATTAACTGACAACAACACGGAAACCCAAGGCCTATTTAAAAAATGATCTATTTCATTGCAAGGACTTTTGGCATTTTTACATCTACATTAAACTTGAGACTTTCAAGAAATGAAAACACCCAAGAGTCCATGATGACCATCATCATTCTTCCACAACATAAACCACCAAAGAAGACAAGAAAAGTTAAGAAGTAGATTCGTATAGATACGTTGTAGAATACACCCTACAATTGTATAAAGGCTTAAAGACATTATTACATTTTTTGTGTTTTCTAAAACCCATAATCTATATCTCCTCATTAGATCACTGAAACTGTTTGAAGCGCTCATAGATCCTTCTCAAGGACCATGTATCTATGGGTTATACTATTCCAACAAGAATCTTCAGCCCTCTAGCACTAAATTTTTCCATCACTGCATGTGCCTTATGCTCTAGATTGGAATACCATACCCATGAGATTCAACATCAACTTCTAAGTTAAACCATTTGTAATTAAGGATTTAAAAAAAAAATCTTTGTAATAAAACCATCAATGAAGTTCTCATCTAATGGTCAGACTATGATCAACAAACTTGGGAAAACAAGGCATTTATTCTTAACACTTACTCTCAACATTTTCATCATCATGATATTGAGTAATAAATTATATTATTAATTTATATTTTTATGTGTATAGATAATAATGAAGATAATAATGGAGCTGAAAATGAGAAGCATAACAAAGAAGTAGTTTCCAAATAGCTAGACATAGAGGAAGCACTCAAGGATAAGCTAAATTCTAAAAAGGGATCAATTGTAACATCTTGTCCCTAGTTAAGGATGAAATTGTATTTTTAATCATGTAATTAACCTTTGAAATAAGGGGTTCTTCATTATGAGGAGCTATACCTATTGATAGTACCCCTCATAATGGATGTGACCTATGACATTTAAGGCTAGGCTAGAGGTCATATTAGCATGAAGTTGCATAGCCAAATTGGCAAGTGACAGGAGCTAAGTGAAGTAAGATAAGAAGGGCTGATCACCCCTTTGGCTAGATAGACTAACAATGGTGATAATGCCTAATTACCTCTAAGGTCCTAAGTGTCACAAGAATATAACCCAAGGGCATTATAGTGTTATAGTGTACCAACCATTTCATGAATAAAGTCCTACTATTATTTCTTTTCCTATTAATTTTCTATTGATTCACCATTACTTTCCAAGTTAAACATGCAATCAAGTTATTTTTATGCAATGTGACAATTTTAGATAAAAATAATAATATTTCATCAACATTCAAAAATGGGATGTCACACTCATGAATGAATATGCTTATTATTGTCATGCTTATGTGTGTCATGTTGGTCATGTTGCTTATAAGATTTCATGTGGCATATGCAATACACTCATAATCCATAGACTAATAAGTGAAGTGTGCTTCTATTATGCATGTAGGTGTTATGACTCTTGAGGCATAATCCATTGTATGTCCACTTTGGGTCATCTAACCAATTTTCGAACTCAAGGATGGTGCCAAATAGTGATTTGATAGAGCAGTACCATTATAATGGGATTCTTAAGTTGTTAGAATATTTTAGTTTTACATAAGATGAGGAATATATATGAATTTTTTTAGAACAGTTTAGTTTAGTTTATTATAAGGTAAATTTTTTATTCCATAGAGGTTGTGATATTTTGGGATAAATTTAGCTATTTTTCCTAGAGGAGGATGGTTGAGAAGTGGGGAGAGGCTCCTCTAGTCACTGTGGGATGTTTTGAAAATACTATGACATTCAAAGATAAAAATATACTAGATAAATTGATAGTTAGATATCTTTTGATTAGTGAAGTAACATTAAGAAGAAATTTTTATCAATCTCAAGGATTTCATAAAGAGTTGTTGTGGAAAAATGTTTTTGATGAGGAATGATCTAAAGATGGAAAATGCTAATATCTCTTAGACTATAGAAAGTATGATGAATTTTGAAACTTTTTATTTTGTTTTACCTAATGATTTATAGGAATCCCTATTAAAATATATCACTTCATGATACATATTTTTGAATATTATTTGATTCATTTACTCAAATAAGGGGTTTACACTAGTGATTTAGACTATCCTTAAATTCTTTGAAATTAATGTTTTGCATACCCATTATCTTTTAAAATTTTTTCTTCTTGTCGAACTAGCCAATTCTAAAATGGTTGAGAAATCATTATATTTAAATTTTTTATGAATCAACATAATACTTTATTACTCATGAATAAAAAGTGGATTTTGATCCCTATTCTTTTAATTACTTTAAAATTCCTTAATAAACTAAATTAGAAAATTTTCCTCTTATTTTTCAAAGAATTAAAAGTGAAATTATTGATAGCATTGGCATAGTCCTAAAGATAGAGTCAAAAATAATTTAACTTTTTACTTACCCCTCCGAATGGTAGATAGTGCTAGGAGGATTCTAGAATAATGTGTTGGCATGGTGCTTAACCAATAGTGTGTTGTTTGCATTTTATTGGATGAATTCAAACATATCTCATATTTTGGACAACTTGCATGTCTTCTGGTGTATATGCCTTCAAATGTTTCACCCTCAATGCAAGTTTGAGGATCGTAAACTTTGAACTTGATGATCATAAGTGTAGAGTGGGGCAATAACGTCTCCATGATTACTTGCACTACCTCCAAAGCCAAGTGTGATCACACCATCACATTGAAGTTCTAGAGTAGGTAGGCAAAGAATTCATTTACCCCTGCCAAAACCATAAGGAGCCATGCTCCAAGACCATGTCTACAAGTGGGGTCTTAGACCCCAGTGTGTGGATGTAGCAAAGCAACCCCACCAACTCAATGACCACCAGGATGGATTTTAGAAAAGCCCTACATGATATAACAATAACAACAACTGTGAATAACCATAATAAAAAATAAACAAACACTAAAAAATAAAAATCAATGTAGCCACATTGTTAACATTTTCATCTAACCAAATCCATAGTCTTTAACACTCAAAACCAAAAAGATATTAACCAAAATTATCAACAATTTTCATATAAAAACCAAATAAAACCAAGTATCCTACCAATAATTGATAGTAGTTTCATGGTGAAATATGCATAAAAAAAATTTAAAAAAATTATGTAGAAACATGGGAGCCGTGAAAACTAGCTTGTACCCAAACAACAGTCATGAAATCCTTATCGACCTTTTAGTATGTCAAAACCTTAAGGAAAATGGAGAACAAAGGATGTTTGTGTAGTTTTTATGTTTGTAGGTGATGAGTGGCGAGGTACCCCTACACTCAACCATAC
>MNCI01000257.1:0-23229 GCA_015680685.1 Gnetum montanum
CCCAAGTGTTCCATGGGGCGTGTAGGCCTTTAGTCTACGAAGTTCAACTAGATCGCGCGTGCTACGCTCGTTTTGTATGGTTGAGTGTAGGGGTACCTCGCCACTCATCAATTTCATTCCTCACCAAAAACATTTCTACCGCAATAACTCTATAAAAAATCCTCGAGACTGACAACCCATTGAGAGAATTCGCTAGAAGTTCCAAACACTAAATTTTTCCATCTCAAATATAACTTTATAACTCAGCATTGCATACGAAAATCAAAGCCCTAACTTGGAGCTTCTAAATCAATAGTCTCATGACTTGTTTATCACATCATTGTCAAAAATCCAAAGTGTTAGAATTCCAAATAATTGAAATATTAATACATTGAAAGGTATATAGTTTAATAAAAACTTTATAACTAAGCATTGCCCACAGAATTTAACCTTTAACTTGAAGATTCCAAATTAAGAACTTTACCACTTGGTATCATGTCATTGTCAAAGTCAATTGGAACCTCAAATAATCAAAATATTAGTACACCTCAAGACATATAGCCCACTAAAATTGAATTGTGATTTGGAGCTTCCAAATCAAAAGTCTTAACATTCAGCTAACATTCTCTACTTTTATACTGTGAATATGAGTTTTTTAACATATTTATTTGTTGGGGTTTAACACTCCCTCTTCCTTTTTAACATTAAGTAACACATTATTAAACCAAAATCTTCTTTATTTTCAGGGAATATGACATGATATATGTGCAGGTCATAGGCTAATTGATAAACTTATGTCTTACATGCAAAAAGTGTGGGGTTTTAAATCAAATACTACTACATTTAATAATTAGGTGTTACCTTGTAAAACTCTTGGTTTGGTTCCTGTAAGGCATAAGTTATGAAGTTCACAATTATTTCACTCCATCCCATAATCATCATACATTAGGATTAAAATTGGAAAGTTAGATAGACATGCCGAATTAACTTTAATTCGAATCAAATCTTGCATTTCTGTTTATTTTCATTATTAACATTAATCCCAACGAAATCTGGGTTTTCTATTTTGCTTTTCTGTTTCAACCTACCCTAATATACTTCTCTCTTTACTGTATCGCTTTTGTGTTTCTGTTGCTTTTCTTTCTTAGCTGGAAAGAGGAGTAGAGCTCTATTTTTTAAACGACCTAAAGCTGTGAGGTATGTAACTAATTTCAGCTTCTTTTAGGAAGAAAATGGAGGTTACTCTGATGACCCTCTATAGATTTTCATGTTCTTGTCACATCGCACCAAGTGAGGTGTCTCTCTGGATTCTCGTATGCCCTATCTGCTTCGGTACTTCGTCAGCTTCTATATCTCACTTTATCTTTTTCAAAAATATTGCCCAAACCCTCACTGCCATGTTCGGGTAGCACTGCTCACAAATAAAAGTTATAAAAAACTATAAGAGTGTATCGTTATTGCCACGCTCGGGTAGCATTGCTCATAAATAAAAGAAATAAAAATCTATATCATTGTTTTTGGCTGGACTTGTGTAAAACAACTGGTTGGTGGAGTGGTAAAACGTTATTTGTTCAGTAAAACATTTAAGGTCCTATTCTACCTTTTCTGATTTTAACCTCTAAAATCATTTTCGCAGGCTGCTTCTTTTTATCCTCAATGCAGATGATATGCATGGCTGTGGAGCAGTTTAATGTTTTTTTTTTAACGTTTATGATGTTAAACATTTTTATGTTTTTTTCATATATTTATACTTCTCGTCTGGTTTGTCCATATGTTGTTAGGCGTTTCTCGTGCATGTTTCTTATGTTTATGTTGTTCCTACGTGCATGTTTCTTATGTTTATGTTGTTCCTACGTCGTTGGGCAGTTTTCTTGTTACGTTTATACTTCTCGTCCTATTTGTGCATGTTTCTTATGGTTATGCTGTTGGACAGTTTTCTTGTTATGTTTATACTTCTAGTTACGGTACATCTCTGTTTCTTACGGTACATCTCTGTTTCATGCCCTCTATCTTTGTTGTTTTTAGGCTGTTAAATCATTTATCGTAAGCTGCTTTTCTTCTTTTGTTTGTTTGAAAAACAAAGCCTGCTGTGCATTTTGTCCTGGTTCCGGTTTTCTTGCTTTTCAGCTTCTTTTTCCATGCTTGAGGGAAAAAAATAGAAATATGCCCGGTGGGTTCACGCTGCTATCTTCCGCTTTATATTGGGCTCTGTACATATTTGAAAGATTGAAATTCTTTTCTTCACATTTTCAAACATTTACAATTTTAAGCTTTCCGTGTGTAGGAAGCTAAAATGGCAGAGACATTAGATATGACACAGACGGAAGAGCTAGCGGCAAAGACTGAACAGCTTGAACAATCGGCACAGCCTACACGGAGTTGGATTCAAAGGACATAGCCTGCAAGGAGGAGGGTAAAAGAACCCTGAAATTCACCTCGGCGAAAGTAAATGTCGCATTTTCAATGTGTGGGGATGTGGGGAAGTGCATGTCGGCATCACGATAGGTTGTTGGATTTGCACGTCAGGTGGTTGGATAGGTAGTGCTAGTCGCACAAAATAATTATATTTTATGGCAAAGTTTACTTAATGGACATCTGTCAGTGTACATTTCCAGTAAAGCACTGCAGCATATAATTCACAGATAACAGTAACCATTGTAAATTGAATCATTATAAATTCACAGATAACAGTAATCATGTAACCACAACAGTAACCACAACAATAAGCATGTATTGGTGAATCATTATAAGGTCACGAAAATAAAAGCAATTTTTTTTTTTGGAAAAAATCGAGCGAATTGTTATTCCAAAAAGAGAAGGCTATACACCAGTACAGCGCAGGCCAGAGCTGCTGACACCACACCGACCGTGGACCCCAACCCGGACCCCGCAAGTAATTACCGTCATAAGATAACAGTAATTGAAACCTTGTAATAAATTGTAAAATATACAGTAACCAAACATTGTAATAAATAGTAATATATAATTCACAGTACATTGTAATAAATTATAACATATAATTTGTAATAAATTTTAACGTATAATTCACAGTAATCACAGGAATAACGTAACAGAAACCATATTGTTGAAGTATTATAATACATAATTCACATTACCTACAAGCAAAAGATAACAGGAACCACATAACCCCATATTGTTAAAGCATTGTAACACATACTTCATAATTCACAGTAACTAAAAGATAATAGTAACCAACCACATAACCCCATATTGTTAAAGCATTGTAAGACATACTTCATAATTCACAGTAAGTAAAAGATAATAGTAACCAAATATTGTTCATGCTTTGCAATACATAATTCACATTAATTACCATAGATAACAGTAACCGCATGCTATATTTCACATCAACAATAATAACTACCAAAGAAGCATTTTAATACATAATTCACAGAAACAATAGCAATCACTAACATAAGATAATAGTAATGATATATTGTTCAAGACTTTTAATACATAATTCACAGTTATCACCAATATAAGATAACAGTAATCAAGCATTGTAACAAATAATCTTAACTATCAAGATAAGATAATAGTAACCATATATTTTACAGAAACAAGTAAGATTATGTTAAGATAATAATATTAAGTTCACATTAGTGACTAAGTATTTCATATTACAAGAATCATATTAATCAGAAATAATATAATCCTCATACCACACACAGTAAGATTCTGAAAAGATAATAATATTAAATTCACAATAACCATAAACTAGAAGTAATTACATATTTCACAGTAATTACATAAACCAGAACTAAAAAAATCCTCATACGACATATTTCATATAAATAAAAGTAAGAATATAATAACTATAACATAACAATATTAATCGTTAGTAACCACATATTTTATAGAATATAGCTGTATTCACATCACAGTATTACATGAATAACAACTAAAAAAACCTAATCTTACATATTTCACCTAAAATAATAGTATTGACATGATAAGATAACAGTATTGGCCTCATAGTAACCACATGAACCAAGAGAAATCAATTACGCAGAAGATGAACTAGGAGTAATAGTAATTTTGGCCAAGAGGCCAATCCGTCTGGCAGGAGGGTGAGAGGCCAATGAAATTTGTGGACATGAAAAACAAAATGGAAAATTCTAATTTCAATAAGAAATTAGGCAGCTTTTCATGGACTGCTCGTGTCGGATGGGCGTGTTCATCGAGGACAGCCTGAGATTCTAGCATAAGATCCTGGAATGCTCCAGTCTTGGTGACGACATGGTATTGTGCTTGCATGGCGAAGGCATGGCAGGAGGCGGAGTTGGTAATGTTTAGCGTCGTGAGTAGCTGTTGGCCAAGCCAGGCGTCCAAGCCAAGGACATGGCCGTGTTGGTGGTGAACTACAGTTCAACCTGACGCTGTTACTGTCAGCCATGATCGTGAAGTACTTCAACCTCAACCTCAGCAGCATGACCTGCTACAGGTGCAGCGCACCGCATATGCATATGCACTCGTGCATGACCACTGAGTCCTCACCCACTACGCTCACATGCTTGGTTGTGTATCCTCCATCAAAATATCACCGTCGACAATTGGCATGTCGGAAGTCGGACACAGGCATCAGAGCCACCATGTTTGAAGCCCTGGGTGCATGGTTGATGCGTGCTTGGACGCAGGCCCTCATGTTGAAGTAGCCAGTGCGGCTGCTGTTCACGATGCAAGCAAGGGAAATGCTGCAGCACCTGCACATTCCGTAAGGCTACTGTAACGCCTCCAGCACCATGCAAATCCACATATTCCAAATGCTGCATCTTCCCCAGTGGCTGTTATGAAATGATGAGGCAACATAACCCTACATTGGACTAGCTCATATTCAGAATCTACCCTTATTGTGAGCAACCAATTCCAGACCATGAGCACACTGGCTTTGACAAATCATAGTACCTGTGCTGGCCCTGCATTTGACCAAGAAACTCCCTAAAGAATCGCTCTCCCCGCGTTCATTTCCTTTGACTTTGCCACGATTAAAAGCAACACCAAAAGAAATAGAGGCTGGGTAGTATCTATAATGCCCATGGGTAATTAAAAACCTTTTTTCTCTTCATTTCTGTAATAGTGCATCGTTTCACTTCTTTCTTCATTGCTGTGAAAAGAAGGAAGTTGAGAATACACAAAAGAAGGAGAAGACAAAGAAGAGAGGATCATGGTGTCCGAACTTCAAAAAAATCACGGCAGTAGCAAAGGGAAATCATGTACCAAGAGAATATGTGTTTATGCTTGAAACTAGTAGTGCTAATTCCATCAATTAATTAATATGCATGAAAATGTAAATATTAACTAAGTAAATCAAAAGTAAATTGCATTAAAAGTAAACCTGTTGTAAGTGAAAGTGCTACAATGGATATGAATTAATCTTGATCTTATTGCTGTTCATGGAATGTGTTGAGATACAATGCCACTCAAATAAGATGGTGTACACAAAACCTGAAAACCCCTTAACCCTAAATCATAAAAATCATAAATCCTCAAAACCCTAAAACCCCTCTAGTATTTTATAGATACATGGAAATCAAAAATGTCATAACACTGACATTTTCTCTCTTATGAGATGGGGAACTACCAAGATAGTGGCATCATCCATCTTTTCTTTCTTGATTACTCAACAATTTCAAAGATAAATTACTATAAACATTTTCCTTAAATTTTGATAAAGACATGGGAATCAATTTAAAATTGTTATCTACCTTAAACATAATGTATAGATTTTTTCCTCATAGCCTCTAAATTTGCATTTTAAGAATCAATAAAAAATTTTGCATATATAAATATCAACATTGATTAAAGAAGTTGGAAGTAATTTAGAATCTTACATAATGGAATTATAGAGAAACTAGGTTTGCTAAGAAAAATCCATTGGAAAAACATAATATATCAATGACTTAGGCAAAAATTAATAAGAAACCTCTTACTTTAAATCCCTTATATGTAATCAAATTGATTATAAATACACCCTAGCACATATAGTTAATATGCTGATGTTTTACAAAAATTATATGAACAAAATAACCATCTTGACACTTTTATTATTTTAACAAGGTAACATTGATACATATAAACCTAAAAAGATGTTCTTATTCACTCCATTTGTGTTTGAGAGTGAAGGAAAAAATCACTTATTTAAAATAATAATTCTTGAATGCACCTAGCCTAGAAACTTCCATTACACTAATAAAAAATAACTTAATTAATTATGTCATTGACATACCATTTACATTTCAAGCATCTTCATATTTCAATGTTAAAATCATTACATAATTTCTAGGTTACTTGAAGTCATTAATGAAATCTCTTATATAAGTGTTCATATGAATATGAGTTTTTTCTCCATGTTCCTTTAGTAGCTTTGATATAGATCTTCTACATTGGAAAACTTTATGACTTAAAACATCCTCAAAGCAATGAGGTGTTAGCTTAATTCTTTATTTCAAAACTCCAAGCTAAGGGGTACATGGTAAACAATACTAAATTATAAAATTTTAATTTGACTATATGTCCTAAAATATATATTTTCCCACCTCACCCAATGCAAATCCATGGAACCCACAAAAATATAAAAGATCACTAACTTGAGTGCCTTGTTGCATCCATCAAATGTCATATTTGAATTACATCCACAACATTTATTTTGGAATGGGACACGTGAAAATATAGTTTCACTATATCAAGTCCTAAACTTTTCCATGGCAAAACTTCTCCTTTACACATTGAAAATTGATAAATCACGTTTTTCATATGCTCCGATATTAGAGTAGCTGCGATATCGAGTACATGATATTAGGTACATGATATCGTGACCCAAGATGTGATATTGTACATTCAATATCATATGGTTACTTCCAGGTCTATAAATACAACCCTTGGGCACACATTTGAGAGTAGTTTTTGGTAGTCAAGTAGAAAAACTCTTGCAGTTTGTCCATTTGAGAGTTAGAATATTTTCCAAGGGCCCACTACAAGAGCTCTAAGTGTGAATAGATCTTTATTCAAGCATTGATGTACTTGAACACATCATTGTGTTGGCAATAAAGATGAACTTTTTGATTCATCCTTGTAGCACTTGAGACTTTCTTTCTTATGCATTTATATATTGTGATTTCATGTAGTTTTCATTAACGTTATTCATGAAAAAATTAATTTTGATTAATTAAACAACTCATTAAAATACACAAGCACAACCCACTTCAAACATACGTGTGATACTTGGTAGCTAAGAAATGGTTAGCATTTGACAACCCAGCAATGCTTACACAAAGTTCAGGATGTGTCCAAGAAGTGGGAATGGTTGCTTGTGTTAGGCTAGATTAGATCATAGTTTTCTTAGCACTTAATCACTCTTACTTTCATTCTTGTTCTAGGTAGGTAAATCAATAAAACACAAAATAATAAAAATCTTATGCCTCAGTTACACTTAACCATACAATTGCATTCCACAACTGGGAGTGGGAAGACAACAAATAGACAACATGCATGCACTATTTAGCTATAGCGTACTTGGTAATTAAAGTTTGTGGAATTTGATTGGATTGCACATAAACACCTGTGATTCATATGGTTGGACATAGGGGCACCTCGCCACTCATCATTGGCACCATTGCCAGGGACTTTAGTTCTACATGCACTATCTAAATTGAGTGAAAATTAGTAACCTCATTATTTGAACCCTAGGAATCAAAATCTTACGAAAACAAAAATTAGAATTATAATTAAATTAAACCTTAACTACACACTACCTATAAGTCCATTAACATAAAATGTATTCTTTCACAGGAGCCTATCTCTGCCAAGGGTAGACCAGGTGTCTCAACAATACTAGATGGTATATTCTTATCTCGATGAGTATGTACTAGAATCCATCTTCATCTTGCATCAAGATGAAATGCTGTGGTGGCACAACATGGAAGGAAACATTGTGTTGCCACCTGATTGATCTGTTCCTATGATGCTCCAACTAATGCTTGCATGACATGGGCTTAAACATCTTCATGGAGAGTACAAGATGCAAGATCTTGATTCAAGGGATTATCATCCCATTGAAGTACAAAGGTTAAGGGATCATCAGCTAGAGCACCAACATGAGCTTGTGAAGGGAAAGGGGTCAAACACTTTTGCACCTCTACTTGGCCGAATAGATGGAGGTGATCAGTTATTTAGTGATTCTCCTCTCTTTGACTTTGTTTAGGGGGCACTGAATGAGAACATGCAATCTACAATTCATAATCCCAGTTCTTGGCAAAATGGATCCAATGAAAAAAATGGATTTGGAGAGGCAAGTCATGATAAGGGGGAAAAAGGAGGTCACGATCACGATCGTGGTCACAAGAATTGAAGGAAGGATGATAAGCATTGGTGTGAAGCAAGTGCTCCTTCCTCTTCCCCTTCATCGTCTTCTTCTTCTTGTTCTTTCTCATCTAGCTTAGATCGTGGCCACAAAGTGAATAATCGTGACAAAGGTGACCGATAAGACCATAACAATAGAAGGGTCCATTGTGATAGTCACAACCAAAGGTGTGGGCAATCCAGAGAGACCCACTACTAGGAAAGAAGGACTAGTGGAGAACATCATAGGCACCATCACCATAGCCTTGATGAACCTCTACTTACCACTTAGGGCATGTTAAACATTACAGAGGCCATGAGGATTCTTACAAGGCATGTAAAGGATAATAGAATAAAGAGGTTGAACATGAACAACATCCCTTGATTTGAGGAAGGATACGATGATGATCTGAAAAATCATCTCTAGGCCTTCCAAGATGCATGTTCCCTACAGATTATTGAGAATGAATGGTAGAAGCTGAAATTATTTCCAAGGATACTCATAAAGGAAGAAGAAAATTGGTACTGATCTTTGGAAGTAGAATCAATTAGGCGGTGGAGTACGATGTTGGAATTTTTCAATGACAAATATCAAATGTACTCCTGAGTGTCCAATATGAGGAAGTAGATCCAAGGATGGAAACAAGGAAACAATGAGCCCTTGGATGCTGCTATTGGCCAATACTATTCTCTACGGCATACGTGTCTCAACCATGGATACTCTCAACTTGATCAACTTTTCCATATCATAGATGGGTTATGGTTTGAAATAAGGAAAACCCTTGGCATTTACGCTGAAGGGAGATTGACAAAGTTAAGTGTCCATCGAATTTAAAAATTAATTGACCAGGTAGCCAAGGAGGAGGGAGAATTGAGAAAGCAATAAAGTGTAGAGGAATACAACAAGGACCCTTCTATCTGCAAAAGGAAGGTTTGATTTTGTGACAGTGAGGATGGATTAACTAGAGATGAGGTGGCTAATCAAGAAACCTTGCCACTCCAAAAATTGCAATCTAAAATCATGACTAAGGTTGACCAATTATGGGACTCTATGAACAACAAGTTTCAGGTTGTCTTGAAAATTGTTGGAGAGTCTAAGAAGCAAAGTGGTGAGTGTGAGTGCTAGTGACGTAACGAAGCTGAACATGCTATATCTAAGGGTAAGGCTAAAATGGCTGCGATAGTGATGGTTATGGATAGTGACTTAGATGATGATGGTGGATGTGACATATGTCAGTATGAACATCCTAAGGGATGTTGCCAAATTATGTCACACTTGTAGATATCTAGGATGTATGCGTTACATCCATGACTTTCACAAAGGAAAACACCCAAAATATTACCTTATCCACAATGCAATGCTTGACAGTTCTACTAACCATAGTAGTACTATCCAAGTGGAACTCCACTACAACCCTAAAAATTATACTAGTAGTGGTAACAACCACAATCGTGGGCGTTCACACCTCCAAGATAGTAGTACCCTTACCGAAAACCAGATCCCTATGGTTACTATGTTCAGCAACCTTCATCTCCATGGATCTCCTCTGGTCATGTTGTTGCTTACCAACCTCACCACTACCCTCCTAAAGTATACCAATCACCATATCTAGGAAGGGATGCCATCTACTATTCTCATGCTCCTTCTATCCCTGCACCTATTCCTCTGTCTCTTACATAGCTACCACTTGCTCCATCCATGTAGGGTGAATTACCTACCCAACCATAGCAAATAAATGCTACGAGGGTGGTTAATCTGCAACCAATTAACCCACCAAGTGGATCAGAACCATGAACAAAGAAATGATCCTTTTTCCAACCTCACAGTCTACCAAAGCCCTCAAACACATTAGTGGTTGGTAACCATGGTCCTCCACTTTTCTTCATCTCACCTTTATTTGAGACTCCTTCAAAGAAAAATCCCTCTTCAATCCATACTGTAATGTTGACCCATGTTGTATTTGATTGGATTCGAGCTGGTAACCTACCCGGGAAGTTAGTTGATCCTAGGAGTCCCTTAGTATATTTGCAAATTGCTGGGAATGAGCTTTGTAAAGCTCCTCTCAACTATGGTTCTGATGTTAATATGATCTTGCATGAGATGTAGATGATGTGGAACCTTCCTTCCTTGAAGAAGAGCAACATCCAGTTGAAACTGGTGGACCAGTCCATCACTATTCCATTAAAACTGGTAGAGGACATCGTAACCACTATTTGTGGATGGTCATATCCCATCGACTTCATAGTAATCAAGGTGGAGAATTGCAAGGGGGACTCCCCAATTATTATGGAAAGGACGTGGTTAAGAATCATTGATGCCAAAATGGGCATTAGAGATCTTTCCTTGGAGATATCTAAGGAAAATGAATTTTTAAAGATCGAGAAGAAGAGGGTTCCATGTATCATGTACAATAATTTAGGGTGCCATTGTGTGTAGAAGTTATGGTTAGTGAAGTGAACATCCATCTTTGCATGCAAGCAGTGTGCACCAGAAGTTGAAATCCAAAGATGCTTGTACATAGTAGCCACAAAACAAGAAGGCACATAGTGTGTGTAGAAGGTATGGTTAGTGAAGTGAACATCCATCTTTGCATGCAAGAAGTGTGCACCAGAAGTTGAAATCCAAAGATGCTTGTACATAGTAGCCACAAAACAAGAAGGCACATAGTGGCTAATAGCTGATTCTAATAGTAGTACATTGTGCATGGAACCTATTAAGGACCTAACGTATGAATATGTTTTAAGTATGGATGAAATCGAGTAAGTTTATCACTAGCTGTCTAAAGGAGTAAATTATGATGTCAATTAGGGAGATTTGGAGATTCTTTACAATCTTAAATAAGAACCCCTTGAATTGAAGACACTATTGGTTGGAATGGAGTATGTGTTCTTGAAAAATGGAAGGTTAGTCATCATTAATGTCAAGCTTGCTATAGTACTAAAGAAAATATTGATGAAGCATGTGGGAAATGGTCTGTAGCCTTTGCCTAGTCATATTTTGATCTCACTAGTATAGATCCAAGAATATGCCAGTACTAGATATACACTGACCTTGTAGTTAAGCTAAAACGACAATTGTAGCGACATTTGAATTCAAAATTAAAGAAAATTTCATAGAGGAGATTGAATAACTCCTGAAGGCAAGATTCATCTACCCTATTGCAGATAGTGAGTGGGTCAGTCCACTCATGATTATGCCCAAGAAAGGAGGCAAATGGTGGATCTGCATCAACTTTCGGTTGCTCAACATGGTAACTTTCAAAGATCATTTTTTGTTATCATTTTTCAACAAAGTGCTAGAAATCATTTCTAGGCATAGCTATTATAGATTTTTGGATGATTATAGCCACTATAACCAAATCCAAATTACACCAGAGAACTAGGTGAACATGACTTTCACAAGTCCTTGGGTGACTTTTTCTTACCATCAAATGCCATTCATTCTATGTAATGTCCTAGCCAAATTTCAATGATTGGTCCTTAGCATTTTCCAACAAAAAATTTGTAGTGGGGTAGAAGACTTCATGGATGACTTTTCTATCTACAAAGTTACATTTGAGCAAGCCCTGGATCGTCTTGAGAAAGTGTTGAGGAGATGTGTTGAAACAAACCTCCAGCTCAATTGGAAAAAGAGCTATCTTATGGTATAGGAAGGCACATTCTTGGGGCACTATATCTCAAAATAAAACATTGAGATGGACCTTGAAAAAATAAGGGTCATCCAAGCCATAACCCATCAACCCGAAACAATTAAAGAAGTGTGGTCATTCCTTGGTCATACTAGCTACTACTGACGCTTCATCAATAATTTTTCTAAAATTTCCAAGCCATTGGTGAAATTGACAAAGAAGGATGCATCATTTGTCTAGACCCCTACATGTGAAACAACATTTCAGCAACTGAAGTAGAAGCTTGTTGAAACCCCAATTCTACAAGCACCTCATTAGTCCAGACTATTTCATGTGATGAATGATATATAAATTTATGCTTTGGGGGTAGTGCTTATGCAAATGGATGATCAAAAAAATCCATATTACATTCACTGTGCAAGCCAAAGTATTGCATATTCACAACTAAACTACGTCATCACAAAAAAGGAATTGATGGCAGTGGTGTTCGAATTAGAGAAGTTCAAGCACTATGTGCTTGCCTATAAAGTGTTCATGCACATAGATTGTAGCACCATATAGTTTTTAATTAAAAAAACAATGGTCAGCCCCTATGTAATAATGTGGCTTGTGATTTTGTAACAGTTTGATCTCATGATGGTAGATCAAAAAGGTGTGGAGAATGTGGTCGTTGACCACTTATCATGGCTAAGATGGGATGACAAGGAGAAAGAGAGATCCTTATTTGATTAGTTCCCTGACGAATCTCTCCTTGCACGAGCTATTAATGCACAAATGTCCAATGAACCAAAATGGTAGGAAACCATCCTTATTTATCTGCTTAAGCAAGAAATGCCACAAGGGTTGGACACTAGAAAGAAATAATAGTTTCTTCACTAGGTCAAGCATTTTATGGAAATTAATGGGAACCTTTACAAATTCTATCCCAATGGCCTAGTATGTTGGTGTGTCCTTGATATAGATCAATCTATGATGCTCATGAAGGCCCTTGTGAGGGGCCATTATGCTAGGAGAACCATGACCATAAAAATCCTCATGGTGAGATATTACTGGCCAACAATCTTTAGGGATGCATACCAATTCATTTGTGCTTGTGATTGTTGTTAGAGGAATGATGGAATGACAACTCAAATGGAGGGATCATAGCAATGGATTCAACCTCTTTAGCCATTCAATATTTGGGGCATTGACTTTATGGATCCCATCACACCTTTGTCAAATGGAAAGGCATATATCATAGTCGCAATTGACTATTGCACTAAGTAGGTAGAAGCAGTAGCCATCACTGATTGTACATCCACTACTACTGCTTAGTTTGTACAAAAAAAATGTCATAAATAGCTTTGGTGTGCCCTATATGTCAATTTTTGATAATGGAACTCATTTTACAGGTGTCACTTTTTGAAAACTTATGTAGTGCTTGGGGGTTAAGCACAAACTCACAACACCATATCACCCCCACGCTAATGGTCAAGCTAAGGTCACTAATCAAGAGATTACAAAAATTTTAATATGCACCATTAGCAAATACCAAAGGGACTGGAGCACCAAATTAAATAATGCCCTTTGGGCCTATAGCTCCACATGGAAGCATTCCATAGGTTATTCTCCCCAGGAGTTCATGTACAGAAAAATACCAACACTACCCATCTAATCTGAGCTTCATGCACTCTCTAAAGCCTGCGACCTTGACTTGAATCTAAGTCTAGCATAGAAAGAATGATTAATGAACCTCAACTTTCTAGATGAAAATTGGTTAATAGCCCTATCATCCAATGAAATGCATAAGGTATTCAACAAGAAGTTCCATGATCTCAAAATAAGAAAAGTCAAGTTTCAACTAGGAGATAAGGTCCTCTATTGGAATCCTGCACACATACCTTAATGAACCAAATTTCAAACATTGTGGAAAGGATCTTACATTATTTAAGAGACTTTTCCATCTAGGTCCATGATTATCTATAAACCTAATAGCCCAGACAAGAAACAATTAGTCAACATCCAAAAAGTAAAACCTTTCCATGAGCCCAAGCCAACCAACTCAATACACATCTCAATAGATGAACAACCACAATTAATCTTTCAGATATTCCCCTTCCAACTTAGTCATGGAAGATATGGCCACCCATACTAATACCTTACATGGCTCCTCAGTCTTTTGACTTTTTTTTTTTACACATTTTATTATTTTATAACTTTTTGTTTTTATATTCTTTGTTTTACATCTTTTTTTTAGGTTATTGATCTTTTCTAAGTTTTTTTTTACACCATCATTAATATATTTGATATTTATTGCATACTCTTTTAATTTCTTTTATATCTTCTTGTATTTGATGTGTCTCTTTACTCTTTCTATTAATAAGGTGTCAGGTACAATGGTAATGTGCTACTCGATGGTGGTATGTTTCATTTGTAATTTGATTGTTGATGTCTAGTTTCTAACTTTGAATGTTGTTACTAATGATTGGGACATGGTTTCTTTTCATGTAATAGGTAGTAAGTCCACATCATTCACCCATCCACATACTCTATGGTTTTCCTTATTTTGGAAACATGTAGTTTCTTTTTTCATTAATGCAACTTTAATAAATTGGTGACTTGTGTAGTTTCCAAAATTGGGAAGGAATCAAAGGTTTGGATAGGGTGTGGTTTCATAGGGATGTAGTATTCTTCATACCTTTTTGTTTTCCTATGTGCAAGTGTGTTCTTGTGAGCTGCTCTTCATTTTGTGTTATTCCACAATAGGAAGTCAAATAAGTCCTTGGATGGTGTGGTCCTCATAAAAAAAAAGGATTCAAAGCACACCTCTTGAACAAAATAAATGTGAAAACACATGGGTCTTTGCATGGTGTGGTTCCTATTCAAAAAAAAAACATGGGAATTCAAAGCATAGCCCTTAGACCAAATAAAAGGGCTACAAGCACTGGCTATGGAACTTGTCTTGTCTCCTCTAACTAAGACCCTTTCTCACTTTCTACTTTCTCTCCAATTTAGAATGGTGGTTATTTTGTGGAAGCATTCTTATGTCTCAAGGGATGGACTAGTCTTAGAATGTTGATGTGAAGTCACTGAAAGTGGTTTGCTTTGGTTTGGACTAAGGATGGATCTTACCAAGTTATTTAATCACAAACTCCACAAGGGACTTTGTGTGACCATAATTAGGAACTCCATTCCATTTTCTATATCATCCATCTATGCTTTTCATGCCTTACCTCACTGTCAATTTCATGTTTTGATTCAATGTTTTGGTTTGATGTATCAGGTTTCTCAATTAGTTACTTCTGGGTTTTTGTACTTACCTTTTTGTAACCATTAATCATCCATGGTACCCATGGACTCCTTGGTTTGAAGTTATGCAAGGGCATAAAAGGCCTATGCCTACTTTGGGGAGGCCTCACTTGCATATCTTTTGGTTGGGTTAAGTTAAAGTACTTTACCCTTATACATTGTTACAATCAAATTCTTTTTATTTATTTATCCGATCAATGTCATCCAATTGTACAAACCTTCACAACTTTTTATTTGTGAATTCTTTCTTTTTATTTTTGTGAATTTTTATATTCTCTTTTTGGTATTCCTTATGTTAATATTTTTCTAAATTTTATGGATTTCTTCTCATACTTACTTAACCCATTCATCAGTCTTCCCACTAATATTATCAAGCAACTAATCTATCACAATCATAACTCGGCTAGATAAAATCACTGACGAGACAAGGTATTCAGCCGTTATATGTTACACTTTATATACTAATTCTTGATTTTGTTGTGATTGCAGTGGGGAGCATGGACTAGAAGCAAGACTGTCTTTACCAAGGAGGATGCAACAATATCACTCATGAGAAATTATTCAAGACCTCTAGATATTTTCTGCCTCTCTCTGATTCTTTTGTTGTCAAGAGGGGTTGGATGTTCATTGAATCTTAGGGTATTCTTTCTTGTTGTCATGAACACCCAATTTTGTACACACTTATAATGTTGTAGGCTTGGGCACTTTTGTATTTGTCTATTTTCTCTATGTCACTCTACATGTTAGTTGAATAGTTCATACCTCATAATATATTTTGTAAAGGACTTGTTCCTCTTCTTTTGTACTCTAGGATAATTTTCATTCAATCATGGGGGTATGATATATCATGTTTTTCATAAGCTCTGATATCAAAGTGGTCACAATACCAGGTACACGAGATTGGGTATGTAATATCGTGGCCCAAGATGCGATATCGTATATTCAATATCACAGGGTTACTCTTGGGTCTATAAATACAACCTCCGGGTGCATGATTGAGAGTATTTTTTGGCAATCAAGTAGTGAAACTATTGCAGTTTGTCGATTTGAGAGTTAGAATATTTTCCAAGTGCTTGCAGTAGGAGGTCTAAGTGTGAATGAATATTTATTTAAGCATTGATGTACCTAAACACATCATTGTGTTGGCAATAAAGATGAACTCTTTGATTCATCCTTCCAGCGCTTAAGACTTTCTTTCTTATGCATTTATATATTTTGCTTTCATGCAGCTTACATTAATGTTATTCATGCAGAAATTTATTTTGATTAATTAAGTAACTCATTAAAATACATAAGCATGACCCCCTTCAAACATACGTGTGACACTTGGTTGCTCAGAAACAGTTAGAGTTTGACAACCCAGTAGTGTTTACACAAAGTGTAGGATGTGTTCGGAAAGTGGGAATAGTTACTTATGTTAGGGTAAATTAGATCATATTTTTCTTAGCACTTAATCACTCTAACTTTCATTCTTGTTCTAGGTGAGTAAATGGATAAAACAAAAAATAATAAAAATCTTACGCCTTAGTCACACTTAACCATGTAGTTGCATTCCAAAAATGGGACTAGGAAGAGAATGAATGGACAACAAAGATGCACTATTTAGCTCTAGTGTACTTGGTAATTAATGTTTGTGGAATTTGATTGGATCACATGTGAATGCCTATGATTTGTATGGTTGGGAGTAGGGGTACCTCACTGCTCATCAAAAATTAGAAAAAATAATGAAAAATCAAATAAATAGAAAAATAAATGGTATCAAGTCCTCCAACATATTCTTTGACATTCCCTAGAACACTTGCATCTTTGACTTTGGCCTTTTGTTATGAAGGACACTATCACTGCTGATGCTACTAGCACAGTTGGTTACATCAACTTTGAGTACTACTAGATGTGTCAACTCATGCCCAAGAGTGACATGTATAGTTTTTGGCATGCTATTGCTTTAGATTTTAAGATGTTGCAAGGCCATCCATCATAGTAGCTCTGGTTGCCATAGTAGACCCCAAAACATGATGAATGTGGTTCTAGCATTTCTAGCCCACAATGACCTAACGAGGTTGTTGGACCACTGCATGCCCACAGTGATCCCACATGTGACTAAGGGTTTGCCAATTTTGATATTATTAAAATATTTGAAATAATATTTTAACAACATAAATTTTTAAAAAATTTCCTTCATGATGATAATGGAAAAATTTACAAAAAATAATTCAATTCTACTCCTAACTTGCAAAATGGCTCCACTAGCTTAGATATATATATATATATGAATTAGTTGAGATGATCTTATAAATTGACATTATGTTATACAAGCCTAATGAATTAATGAGGAAATAAGATTGATAAAACTAGAATCAATCATATATCCTCTCTTTCTCTACCCATTCCCCAATTTCATTACACCCTCTTGGTCAAGTTGTTCTTTCATTATTTGTTCATGATGTTTTTGAGAAGTTATTTATACTAGATATTAATGTTTCAAAAACACCATTAGAAAATAATGAAAACAACAAACTTGACTAAGAGGATGTAACAAAATTGGAAAATGGGCAAAGAAAGAGAGGATAGATGCTAGATTTTTCTTTTATCAATCTTGTTTCCTTGTCCAGTAGTTGGGCTTGTATAACATAATGTTAACTTATAAATCATCTAGGTCAATTCATATATATATATATATAACCTAGTCCCTTACATATTTCATGGAAGATAACATTGATATCATAGTGACCACATGAACTATAACTGATGAGTGGTGAGGTACCCCTACACTCAACCATATGAATACAAGCGTTGTCACATGTGATCCGGTCGAACTCCATAGATGGACTAGTTGTGGCACCTAGATAGTTATCCTTAGGTCGCAGTTCACTATCTTCCCACCTTGACTAGTATTGTATTTATCACGTATGGTTTAGTCTAGAGTGAGGTGTATGATGTGTTCCTAATCTAATGCTACTCCTGAAGGAAATGGAAAATAATATTAACTAAGATAGGAGGAAAGGGTAAGAGAATCTAATCTAGTGTAAGTGCGATGAGCATCCGTTCCTTGATTATCCATACACATCTTGGACTTCCTACATGACTACCACTAGGATTACCAAGAGAAAATCCTAGGTATGCCACTGGGTTACCAAGTAGTCACACTTAAATACTTGTAATCAAGTCATGCTCATTCTGTGTTGCTAGGAGATAAGGGTGAGAGAGACTAATTAGGAAAGTAGTAAATAACAATTAAATAAATAAATAAATAAGTGAATTCTACAATGATGAAGTAATCTTGATCTTTATTTTTGGTCATGTGCGTGTCCAAGTATGTCACACTCGAATAAATGATTCTGTACAATTACATTCACCACACTGCGGGAATACACGAGAAAAATAATCTATCTTTGGAGGGATCAAACTGCTAGAGTTTTGCTACAATATAACTCTAATCTCTCATGTGTGAAATAAGGGAGAGCTACTTCTAATTTATAGACATTGTAGTGGATTGCGATATCGTGGCCTATCTAATATTGTGTCCCATCATACCTCCACAACTAAATAAAAACTCATCCTTGAGTTACAGTGATTACATAGTGGATAGGTATGGGATTATTAGATGGAAAAATGAAATGATGCCATAGTGTGGGAAGAAAAAAAATAAAGACACAACACACAGAATATGCTACAACTACAAAAATTTGGAACTCATGTAGTTCCTGGTGGTGGTGGCTCCTCCATTAGGGCCTTCCTTTTGTCTTGTGCTTCAGGTTTTGAGGTTTGATGACGCTGAAGTATGGCCTGGAGCTTCTCCTCTTCAGTCAAAGGGTCTTGTGCTATCCATGCTAATGTTTCAATGTTTGATGAAGTCGGCACTTCCCACGGATAGGGTAGTTGCTGAAACATTTGGTTGGCCTTGATGTACCAAGCCGCAAACACTTGTTGTTCCTCCTCATACACTTTGTCTTTGTTCTTGTATTCATGAAGGTCCGTTAGCCATCTAGCCAAGTTAGTTGTGAGATACTTCTATCCCTGGTAACTAGCTTCTATCACCTCAAGTTCAAAATTTGCAACATCCAATTTTTCCAACAACTTCTTACGTTCTGCAAATTCTGCTTCATATTTGATGTGGGTGGTTGGTACCTGCTGCTCGAGCTCTGACCTCGGGCACCCTACTATTAACATGGAAAGGTTTGCCTATCTTAGGTTTGCTAACTCCATGTACTTTGTCAAGTCCTAAATCTATAGGTCCTAGTTCTTAACTTCCACTTGGTGGGCGAAGGCATATGTGTCCAATATGGCCTGCCAATTAGTGTGTTGAGCACTAATAGTGTTGATTTGGGCCTTGGCCATATGGATCTACTTTTCAAGGATCTGTTTATACATCCCCACTTGATCACGGAAGTGCTCCTTCAACTTCTCATGTCGTTTAGCCTCATTCTGCCATGCACTGATCTCAATTGTTGAATTTTGATGAAAGGCGCGTACCTCCTCCATTGAGAGGGTTCAATTTTCTCTGGCTAAATGGCTCACATCACAATTGACCCAGATGAATTATTCTCATAATTGATGAAAGTGTTCATCAAGAATGTTCTTTTGCTTTTCTACATTGGTCAATAAAAGATTATCAGTCGCAAACTATTTATTTTCTTCTTGCAAGGCTTTGAGTGCCTTAAGATGCACATGAGTTTGCGCCTGTGCCGCGGAGGCATCCCAAACAACCTTGTCTTTTTCTTTCACCACTCTTTTATTCTCTATCAATAGTTTAGTAAGTTGCTTGGTTCTGAAAGTGTCCAGTTGTTTCCAAGAAACTTTTGGCCCTGTATTCGGAAGGTTTAATACTTCCAAAATGGCTTGAACAGAGAAGTAAACAGTCACACCACAAATGTTAACTGTGGTGCCTTCTTCTTTGTTGTACCAAAATTGGTACGTCTCTCCTAGGTACTAGGCACCGCTTTCAGAGAGGATAGGCCACAAGGGAGACCCTTTAAGGTGGTCTCTAATGGCCTTAGGAGTGAACTCTGCGAATGATTCAAAGTTCAACTCCACAATCACTACACTGTATGTGGACTTTTCATGGATAGCCTGAACACAATCTTGGGGCAACATGAGTTGTTGTCCTAGTTCATGCACTATAGAAGATCGTCCTTCTACTTGCCCGAACCATCTGGTAGGAGGTTCGTCTTGATGAATACTGAATGATTATTCATCCTGTTCTTCATGTTGTCAAGTAGGACATTGTCTTCTACCTCTTCGAGCACATTTGTTTCCACCTTGGGTAGGACCTTCCTGCTGTCCATGCTTTGGGGCCATCTGCAATCACACGGGCCAAGCATTATTAAGATTGTTTTTTTGAAGTTAAGTTATACCTTACTACTTGCCTTAATTAATGATCTTATGTTATCAGGTGTGATAGTACCAGAAATTTTGTAATAATGAGTCATGTGACTTAGGTGGTTTCCATTTTAGTTTCCCGATATACATAGGGATTAAATGATTTTTAGGCACAATTATTCTAAGTGTTATAGCTAATTACCCTAGCTAATGTTCTTTGGGCGATGATAAATTTTAAAAACATTAGGCACTTTTCGGCAAGTGTCCCTTTCCCACGACCAAGCTGAACACTCTAGGTTCAAGCAAGTTCAAATGGAATAAAAATCGGAGTACCAGCAAGTGAGATATAATGAGAAAAGCAAGGATCACACAATTGCAAGTCATAGAGAAAAATTTAAAAAACTCCCCCCGTGCAAATGACAAAATGATGCTAAGTGTTTCGGGGGGGGGGGGGGGGGGGNNNGAGAAGGGGGGTGACCTATTTATAGGCGGCAGGGACGCAATATTGCGTACGTGATATCTCATCCCTAGTGATGTGAGGCATAACAAAAAGACCAAATTTTGAAGGGATTTTCTTGAAACTAACATTGGAAATTAAGGACATTAGCTATTATCAAGGGTTCTAGGACAATTGCATTGCGTCCAAAGGCACAATTAATGATGATGGTGTGGATTTTACCAATAAAACCTTGGGTGGTAAGAAAAAGGGTATGTAATGGTACATTGGAACGTTAAAATTCAAAGGGATAGTAATAAGGGAAAGAAAATCGTTTTGAAAATTATGCTAAGGGTAAGAAATTGTGTGTTTGATCTGTGTCATAAGTGAAAATTACAAAAGATTACACAAGTGGGTCCTCCCTAAAGCAGGTACCAACCTATAATGCCCTTGTGTAACCACACTTAAAGTGTCTATGGACACTAGAAGGGTTAAATGTAATCCACATTAACTCCACAAAACACAGACATGTAAATATCACCAAAATGAGGTAAGAATTCTATGCTATACGGAACACGAGCTAAAATTACATGAACAGTGAGATGAGACGAAGTATAAAAGGGATCCTAGATATTGGGATATGAGGTAACTGACCTAGGGCACAATGAATCCTGCATGTAAAGCATGATTAATGTGTCATTAACCCATCATTCCAAGATCAGGACCAAGTCCATTCCTCTGATTAGTGACACCGCATTGTTTCATCCCATGATGAGCGACTATGAAAGTACAAAAACAACAAGGCGTATGATAACTTGGTGTTTCATCCAATGGAGAAGTGATTTTTGTTTTGTGGCACTTTTCCTTTTGTTTTTCTTTTTCTCTTCTTTTTTTTTCCTTTTTTAAATACTGAATCTAGAGAAGCTGCCAACCTTTAGGCATGGGTGCATGTCTTTCCAGTGGGACCCCCTAGAATAGCATTTGATTTTTCACAGTGCCCTTTTGATTACTCTTACTCCCATTTTTCGTTAGATCTACAAGGATCTTAGTACAACCATGTTACATGATAACTCCCACANGAGTGTTTTATTCGTAGATGAGATTACTTACAAAAGCATAAAAATACCAAAAATACTAAAAAGAAAAAAAGATAAAATAAGAAGTTGAAAAATGAAAAACTGGAAAAAAAATTTGAAAAATTAAAGAAAATGAAAAATATTTATTAATCCTTCTTATTAAAATGGGGGATATCCCCCATAGCTAAACGGTTGAGGATAACATGGATTAATAAATGATGACTGGGATCCTTGAATTTTGAAAGTATTCCAGCTTGGTCATATTTACTCTATCGGGTTTCACACACTTGATTATAATAAGCATAGTGGGGAAATTTATAGGATGTAGTTCCCAGATAACGGGTTGAACCACTATGATATTTGGGACCATTAGATGGTATGCAAGGATTGGGTTGTCACTCTCCATTTTAGTGTCCATTGGGCCGTATGATTGTTGAAGTGTGAGTTGGTGGCCCTAATGAAGTAACATGAGGCGTTGGATTCAAAGATGAGGCTACACCACAGTGTGGAACTTGTGCTGAGTTGGAGGATGCAGTGGCCTCTAAATTATGTTCTGCCTTCTTACGGCCGTGTTTAAAGAAAGGACACTTTTGATGTTGAGGAGGCCTCTCATTGCTGTTAGTACTATTAGCATAAGTGACATTTAGAGGTTGTTGCTGTGGTGCAGACACCTTAGGAACAGATGGTGGTGATGTAGAAGGAGGAAAAGAATGAGAATGCTAAAATTTAGGAGGTGTATAAGATACACACGGTGGTGGTTGTGTTGGAGCAATGGGTTGATAGCATTATGAAGAATAGTAATGTGGTGAGATAGAGTATGTTGGCCCAGTAGGAGAACCAGGATGTTGAACAAGATAAGTGTTTGGGTTTGGATGATATAGAGGGTGTCTCCAATCTAAGGGTGGTCTCCCCCATGACTAGGATTGTTGCCATTATGATCGAACATAGTATCTCTGTATGAACTTTGGATGTAACATATTTTCCCAATGCTCATGTAAATGTAACAATATTGGACATTGGCCCTTGGGGTGATCGTACAGGCATATGTTGCATTCATACGTATGATTGGCAGTTAAGCTCCTATTTTCCTTATCCCTTCTTTCTGATTTTCTAATGTTTTGTCCTGCTTCTTGGGTTGTCAAAA
>MNCI01000257.1:32713-45605 GCA_015680685.1 Gnetum montanum
GGGTAATAGTGATGCTGGAATGATGCATAACTTACTAAAATTCTAAGGGAAACAGGTTGCTGAACATAGTACTTGTATGGATTTGGTTTCCTATAAGGGTATTGCTACCTTGGCAGTGGCATTCCCCATGATTGTGGTTAGCACCACTATTGGTACTATTCATAAGATTGTGAAGGAGTTCCACTTGGGTAGTAAAATTTTTGTTGTTGGTGGAACTACCTTGGACTACCTTCAAGGTAAGATAGTTGTCTTGGAGCTTGTCTACATGCTAGGTAAGGATTTAATCCATACACTCCAAACTCTTGTAAGTGTGACACCACAGGGGAGCATCCCTTTGGATGTTCATATTGATAGATGTCACATTTAGTTTCATCATTAGAGTCAGATTCCATAACTTCCTCTACTATAGTAGCTTTGCCCTTACCTCTTTGGTAGGCATGTTCAGCTTCTTTTTGCTATCTATGATTATGATCCCTATTTTTCTCTTTGGATTCTTTAGAAATCTTCAATGTAGTTTGAAAATTTTCATCCAAAGGGTTCCATAACTTGTCAACCTTGGCTGAAATGTCAGAAACAAATTTTTAGATAAGCAAGGTCTTTCTGTTCATCAATTTGTCAAGTGGTGACTACTCCTCATCACAAAATTGAACCTCTTATTCTCTGATGAATAGATCCCTATTATGCTCTTCAACACTATCCCTTTTTCATAGCTCACATTTTTCTTTTACTACCTACTCAATTAGCCTTTAGATCTAATAAGCTCTCATTTCAAACAACCTCCCTTGGGCAGACACCCCAAGGGTTCTTCTTGTGTATGCTCTGAGCCCATCTATGATGTGGTGAAGTTGTTCCCTTTAAGAGTAACCATAGCTAGGGCATTTATGTAGAAGTGAATAGTATCAACCCATGGTGGCATCTAAGGATACATGTATTCTTTGTTTCTAGCCTTGGATTTTCCTTCTCAAGTTAGACACTCTAGAGTATGTTTAATATTTGTCATTGAATAGTTCTAACATGGTACTCCATCTTTAGATAGATTCCAATTCTAAGGATTGGTACCAACTTTCGGCTTCCTTGATGAGTATCCTTGAGAAAAGCTTGAGTTCCTACCACTTGTTCTTGATGTTTTGTAAGGCACAGGCATCTTGAAAAGCTTGTAGATGTGTCTGTGGATTAGCATGGTATCACCCCTCAAATCTTGGAATAGTGTTCATATCTAGGTGCTTGATCCAACTATCCTTCATATGCCTAGTTGGAATTCTTACTACCTTTCCAATGTTAAGCATACTTCGAGTCAGCAGTAAAGGTTTATCATCATCACTACATTGATGATGTTGATGATGATTCTGGCCACCCATTCTATTTTGGTGGCCTTCATGGTCATTATAATTTTGTCAATCACCTTTATCATGGTTGTTTTGATGGTGGCTTCCATGAGAATTATTAGATAAAGAGGAATGTTCAAAATTAGATGAAAAGGATGAAGAAGAAGGTGGACCACCATTGCCACTTTAGTGTTCACCACCACTCTTACGCTTTTTACGATTACCATCATTAGATCCCTTGTTATTACAATGTTTACCTGAGTTCCTACCTTGGCTATCACTCTTTCTTAAAATTGGTTTATGAATAGTTAATTGTAGGGTCAAGTTCACACCCTCATCATTAGTAACAAGGGGTGAAGAATCTTCATGTTGAGAACCTTCCAAGGGAGGAACCTCATTGTCTTTTTAATCTAGTAGGAACAAGGTGTTAGTGTAATGTTTTCCCTTTGTCGCTTCATGGAGTCTCTCCTGGCATTTATCTTGCTTACATTGTGTTTTAGTTGGATGATAGTTCTGAGTGTCATATCCATCCACAACATATTCTTCATGAAGATTTTCTATGCCTAACTTCTTAAGGATTTTAAACAACATTCCGAGCATAGATCTATCAGGAGGTAAAACGACATTGTCCTCCATATCACACAATCAGATTTGTTCATCCTAATGTAGGATGAAGGCGAAATTTGGAAAAAACTCATCTAGATGAGTGTATACCACCTTGCATTCTTGTGGGACTGGTGGTTTAGTATCTTCAAGCTTATGAGAAGAAGAAGACATTTTGTAAAGAAAAAAATAAAATGAAATTGTTAGTGCACTTTTATAATTTATGTATAGTTGGAATGTTATTGACTTTTAGGTTTGTACAAAAATATTAGTGGTATCCACTTAGACTTAAATAGTGCATGATCCATAAATAAAATCCCTAACAATAGCACTAATGATGAGAAGTGAGGTACCCCTACGCCCAACCATATAAATCACAAAGTGTTCACACGTGATCTAGTCAAATTTCATGGACTTCATCATTTCTAGTGCACTAGCCTTTTAGGAAGTGAATTTAGCCTTAAGGTCAATTTTTGTCTTCCCAATTACACTTGTGATGTTCATGGTATGGTTAAGTGTAATTGAGGCATTTGATTTTTATCATTTTTTATGTTTTATAGATCAATGCTCAAACATGGATAAAATTAATTTGATTAATTAATCTAAATTAATTAATTACCTAATCATTTAACTAACCTTAACATAAATATTTGTTCCCACTTTCTGTACATGTCATGAACCCATGTATTTGCTATTGGGTGACCAAGCACTACACTATTGGGCATACCAAGAAATAATGTTGCTGGGATTACCAAGCAAATATGTGTTACACTTGAAGTGGTCGTACTTATGTATTGAATCTATCTAGCTTAATAACCTCATTAACTCAATTGCTAGAACATATTTGCAAAATAATTGAGAACAATTAACAAATAATTTAAAACATTGAATGCATAAATAAAATAGCTAATCTATCCAAAGTGCTGCAAGGTTTATCAGAAAGCTCATCTTTATTTCCACACACATTGTCGTGCTTAGCTACAACAATGCTCGAATAAAGATCCATACACTCAATGGCTCTTGCTATAGGCACTTAGGGAAAACATTTTAACTTTAAAATGGAAAAAATTCAAGAGATTCACTACTATTGAAATCTCGATTCCCCATAAATGTGGCTAGTATGCACATATTTATAAGTGATGGAAAAACACTGCGTTGATGAGGCCTCAATGACGTAGGACGAGATGCGTTGATGAGGTCTTGTCAACACAACCAAACAACAATGACACATCAAACACTTTAGTGACATATTACTATTATTGTTCAACCACTAAGTTTAATTTTGAAACTTTACTCTTTTACAATTATCTGCATTATTGAATGCAATAATTTTTATCTGTTAAAACACCACGTTGCCCTTACTAGCTAAGACTATTCTAGGTTTTCATATCCATAGGAGAGGCATCCTAGGTAATAGTCTCTTAAAATGAGTTTTCCAAGGGTGTTACCATAAGATCCATTGTTATGCATCAACACCTTTTTTTCTTTCTTTTCCATGTTTTGTAGTGTTAGCATCTTGTAGAGATGTAACATCTTATCTTCCACATTTCATTTTTGGTACTTTGTTGATATAATTTTATGAAATGGATAAGTGAAATTTGTTTATTTTAGTTTTTTTGTTAACATTTGAAGTTAATAAATTAAGCTAATATTATTACGTTACAGTGTTACAATAAACTTAACTTTTAGGAGTGGTGGTTATTGTACTCCTTTGTTGCAATATTAGTAAAAATACAAGTGAAAAAAGAGGAGGACACACTTATTTTTAACTTATTATTTTTATAACCAATGTTGGATATTTCACTTGGGTACTCAGCTATTTATTTTGAGTTTAACTACATAAGTCGATCTATTTTATTTCATAGTGACTGATAAATAGTTAAGCAAAGAATAAGGAAATTGGAAGTGGTGTCCCTACACTAGCTATTTAATGATCCAAGAAGGCATTGTGTTAGGGCATAAGATTTCACAAAAAAGGATATAGGTAGATCCCGAAAAGATTAAAGTCATCCAAGGAATCACTCATCAACTTGAAACTGTAAAAGATATACAATCATTCCTTGTACATACTGTCTATTATAGATGCTTCATCGAGAAATTTTTAAAGATTGCAAAATCATTGGTAGAATTAATAAAGGACATACCCTTTGAATGGACCAAGGAATGTGAGCTAGCTTTCCAAACCTTGAAACAGAAGCTCATAGAAACACCCATTCTACAAGCTCCTAACTGGTCCAGACCATTTCACATAATGACCGACATGTCCAACTTTGCTTTAGGAGTCGTACTTACACAGTTAGATGACCAAAAAACAACCTTATTACATTCACTATGAATGTCAGAGTATTGTTGGTGCATAGCTCAATTACACTACAATAGAAAAAGAATTAATGGATGTGGTGTTTGCACTAGAAAAATTTAGGCACTATGTATTGGACTATAAAATATTTGTACACATGGATCATAGTGCAATACAGTTTCTAAAGAATAAACCAATGGTGAGCCCTTGCATCATACGATGGCTCATGATCTTACAAGTTTTTGATCTTATGATGATCAATTGTAAAGGCACTAAGAATGTTGTGGCTAATCACTTATCTTGGTTACAATGGGACAACAAAGAGGATGAATATCCAATTTCTGACCACTTCCCTTATGAACTCCTCTTTGCGGGTGTAATAAACAATCAATTAACCATAGAGACAAATTGGTATAGTAGCATTCTTACCTATCTTCTCACACAAGAAACACCACAAGGGCTAGATGTTAAAAAAAACAATAGTTTCTTCACTGAGCCAAATATTCCATGAAAATCAATGGACACCTTTATAAGGTATGTTTCGATGGCTTGGTCTGATGGTGTGTTCCCAATGGAGATTAATTGCAAGTTCTCCAAGATGCTCAAGAGGGCCTTTGTAGGGGTCATTATGCTGGGAAACGAACAACCATTAAAATCTTAGTTACAGGATATTATTGGCCTACATTATTCTGGGACGCTCATCATTTCCTTCAATCTTGTGAGTGTTGCCAGCATGATGGGGGAATGACTACTACAATGGAGGGTCCACAACAATGGATTAAATCTTTAGAACCCTTCGACATATAGAGAATTGATTTTATGGGGCCTATCACACTAATGTCCAATGGAAAATCCTAAATTATTGTTGTTGTTGACTATTTTACAAAGTGAGCTGAAGCAACCACTGTTACTAACTGTACATCATCTACCACTGCATGATTTGTTCAACAAAAAATTGTAAATAGGTTTGGCGTATCTCATGCACTTATTTTTGATAATGGTACACATTTTACAAGTGTGACCTTTCAAAAATTAATACAATGCTTAAGAGTGGAGCATAAGCTGACTACACCATATCATCCTCAAGCGAATGGTCAAGGTGAAGTCACCAATAGGGAGATCACAAAAATATTGACATGAACCATTAGCTAATATAGGTGAGATTAGAGCACCAAATTGAATGATACTCTTTGGGCATACCGCTCCAAATGGAAACTCCCTATACGCTATTCTCCCTATGATTTAGTATACGGTAAACTTTCAACACTCCCTATCCAAGTTGAGACCTCAATCTAGCACAAAAAGAACAGTTAATGAACCTCGACTTGCTAGATGAAAACCGATTAGCTACCCTATCATCCAAAAAATTGCATAAGGCCTTCAATAAGCAATGTCATGACCTAAGAATTAGAAAAGTTAGATACCAACCAAGAGACAAGGTTCTATATTGGAATCCTACACATGTGCCACAATGAACTAAATTTCAAATGCTATGGGAAGGACCTTATATCATTCATGAAACTTGTCCTTTAGGGGCCATGATGAACTATAAACCTAAAATCCTAGATAGGAAATTATTAGCCAAAATCCAACAAAACAAACCTTTCCATGAGCCTAAAACAGCCAGTATTAACACTACCTCTATTAATGGAAAATCTTACTCATTATTTTGGATCTCCTTCTTCCAACTCAGTCATGGGGGAGATGGCCACTAATGCTAACCATTCTAGAGCCCCCAATTTCTTTATCCTTTTTTGTTTTACACATTCTTTATCTTTACTTTTTTTTACACCATTGTTAACATTTTTACTATTTCTTCCTCTATTACATTTTGTTTGAGGGACTCTCACTAGTCATATAATAAGTGCTCATGATCGTGGATTATACTATAATGGTATTGATTGCTAATGTTTGGTTTTTACCCTTGACTTTTAATGTTGATACTAAGATATGATTTCTTTTGATAAAACAAGCAATGAGTCCATGTCATCCATTCATCCATATAACTCCATGGTCTCCCTTTTTTCTGGAAATGTATTGTCCTTTTTTCTAAGAAAACTTATTAATGAATTGGTGGCTTGGTATTTGTCAAACCAAGGAAAGATAAAATTGGATTGAAAAGGGTGTGACTTCAACGGGATTCGACACATTTGTGTTGTCTATTCTTTCAAGTCCTTGGATTTTTTTCATAGGTTTTTTGCCACTCCGTTAGTGACCAATGTTAGGAAGTTGACTAAATTAAAAAAGTCTTTGCATGGTGTGGTTCTCACTTTAAAAAATTGGTGGGAATTCAAAGTACACCCCTTAGACATAATAAAGAAACATGGGTGACAAGCACTGGTTATGGTACTAGAAAGACATGTTACCCATGCTTAAAGGTTCCCTCTAACTATGACCCTTCCTCACTTCTTGTTTCTCTATTCTTCTCCTTTTGGAATGGTGGTCGCTTTGTGAAAGCATTCTCATTGCTTCAGGAGGATGAGTTGGTCAAGTGTGTTGATGCAAGGTCACTGGATGTGGTTAGTTTTAATCTAGATTTGGGCTAAATTTTATTAAGTCATCTTAATCACATACTACACAAAGGACTTTACACAACCTTGATTTTGGGATTCCATTCCATTCCATTCTCTCTTTTCGTATTTCTTTCCATATTCCACCCCATTGCCAATTTTATGATTAGTCTATATCTTGGTTGACACATTGTTATTCTTTGATAAATTCTTGTGGGTACGTTCTTAACCATTGTTTCCATATGACATTCCTAGAGCCTACAAATTCTTTGGTTTGTGGGTTTGTCAGGGCATCAGGGGCATGAGCATGCTTTAGGAAGGATTCACTTGCATTCCTTTTTGGTGAAATTATTAAGGTCTTTTCCTTAAACATTTCCTGCAATCAACTATTTCTCATTTCACCCCATCCATGACATCCATTTTTGTTTTTGTTTTATTGGCTTCACCATTGTTATTTCTCTCATCTTTCTTGTTCTTTCGTTTTCCACCCTATTGCTACTGGAGGTTTGCTCTTAGTTGTGGAGGCCTGTTGCAAATTTTTCCATTTCATTACTTATCTCACCCCTACACCTTGGGTAGTTATTAGTTGCAAACCTCTAACCCAGTATCTGCCATACCCACAGCCTAGCTAATGTGCTTCATATCGAGGCAAGGTATCAATTATATTATACCTTATCTAACCTCGCTAAATTGTGATCATGTTGTGTGTGCAAATGATGATCACATGAACAATGAACTAGGATAGAAGGGAGCACTTAGGATGAACTAGAGCAAAAAATAATTTACACAGGGAACAAGCTTGATCATGTGGCCATGGATGATCAATGGTGTGCACATTTTCGACATCAGTAGCAACATGTCTCATTTTCATCTCTCTCTCTCTCTTCAAGCTATCAAATGAGGGTCTGGATGTCATTTATGTACAGTTTCCACCGCAATGGTTATGAACACCAATGCTATAATATGTTTGTCGATCTGTTCACTGGGCACTTTGAGTCTATAATTCCATGTCATCATCAATCGTCATTCAATAATTAATCCCATACCTTCCCAATATTTTGTAAGGAACTTGAGGACAAATTTTCATTTAGTCATGGGGGTATGATGAGTCACGATATTAGACTCGTGATATCAGGTACACGATATCAAAGGTGCCAAAGTGATATTGGAGCTTGTCTCATCACCTATAAATAAGAGACAAGGGCACTTGATTTCGAGTTAGTTTTCTTAGTCCCTTAGCCGAACTCTTGCAATTTTTCCTTTCCAAAGTTAGAATTATTTTTGAGTGTTTACAGTAGGAGTCATAAAGTGAATGGATTTTTATTCAAGCATTATGTACCTGAGCACACTTTGTGTGTGGAAATAAAGACGAACTTTGTGATAAACCTTGCAACATTCAAAATAGCTTAATTATTTCATTTAAATGTTCTTTACTATTGCTCACTACTCTCATTAGTTAATTAATTTTATTTTATTGAATTGTTAATTATTAATGAGTTAGCACACTCAATATGACCACTTCGAGCATACATGGAACACTTGGTAACCCAATAATGACTAGCGTTTGGTAATCCCAGTAGTGTTACACTCGTTCAGGATGTATCTGACAAGTGGGAACAGATGCTAGTGTTAGGACTAGTTAGAGCATAGTTGATTAGTGAAATTAAATTAGTTAACTCAATTATTTTATTTCTTCGGAACATAAAACATAAAAATCATATACCTCAAGTTTACTTAATCATACAATCGTTCCTTACAAGTAAGCTTGGGAAGACAATGATCGCATAACTCATCCTTGTTCTGTGTAAGCACATAAGCACTTAATCCTTAAAGTTTAACCGAATCATGCGTACACACTTGTATTTGTATGGTTGGGCATAGGGGTACCTCACTGCTCATCAAAGGTTTTCTTAGAAGTTAAGTAGAACTTTATAACTGAACATTACCAATTACAACCGAACCCATAACTTGGAGTTTCTAAATGAATAGTTTTACTACTAGGTTCATAAAGTGACTTATGTCTCATTAATAGTATATAGTTTTGACTTCGACAATTTCATGCCACTAATAACTCTAGAAATCATTGGAGCTAGCAGGATGGAGGCACCTCAAGGAATATATAAAGTCTTTTTATCTCCATTCCATTCTAATAATTTTTTAATTGTTTTGTTATATTTTTATCATTTTAGTGGCACAGAACAACACTAAATTTCAAGCATTAAAGCTAAATTAAAGACATGGAAGATATGGAGAAATAAACATTGAAGTAAAGAAGCCAAAACACCAAAAAGTTAAGAAGATAGAAGTTATTAAAAGCATGATAAACAAAGAGAATGAGTTTAAAAAGGGCATTGTAACTATTGATTTGGAAGCTCATAGTCATGGGTTGAATTCTAGTAGGTAATGTTGAGTTATAAATTTCTAATTAGACTCTCAATCTTGAGGTGTACCTATATTCATTATTATCACCATCATCATCCTAGCCTTATTCGAACAAAATGAGGTAGGCTAAAAGAGTTTTATTTTTTCACCATTCACCTCCATTAAGAGCTAGATCTTTTCTTTTATTTGTAGTTTTTTCAAATCATCTTCAATTATTTTTTTCCATGTCTTCTTTGGTCTTCTTTTCGATGGCTTTTCTAGAATAGTGATGTAGTAACCTTTGTTTACAAAATCATTGTTTGATCTTCTTTTCACATATTTAGACCATTTAAGCCACCATTCTTGTAGCTTATTTAAAATATAAGCCACTCTATGTCTATCTCTATGTTTGTATTATGTAGTTTATCTATCCTAATAGCATTCAACATCCATTGATTATATTTTTGCCACACTGATTTGTTGTTCATGCCTCTTTTGTACAACCCAATATTCAGCACCATATAAGATAACAGGCCTGATTGATGTTCCCTAAAATCTTCTCTTCAATTTTATTGGTATTCTTTTATCACATAGAACACCACTAGTGTGTTTTCATTTTGACCATCTTGCCTCAATTCTATTTCTTATAACTTTATCAATTTCACCATTGATTAGAGGATCAATTCTAGGCTATAAAACTATTTGCAATGATAGATTTTTTTTTTTTTTTGCGTTGAATTGTTGCTTCTATATCACCACTACTTGTGTTGTTATTAAAATTACATTTTATATTTTCTGTTTTACTTTTGATAATTTTATGTCTTTTGATTGTAGAGCATGTCTCTACTTATCCATTTTAGAAGCAATATTTTCTTGAGTTTTATCTACCAACACAATATCATTTGCAAATAGCATACACCAAGGCATTTCATTTTGTATTTCCTTTGTTAATTTATCCATAATAAGGGCAAATAAATATAGGCTAAACACAAACCCTTAATGTAGACCTATTGTGATAGGAAAATCAAATGTTGTTCAAATGTTGTTAATGATATTCTTTTACTCCCTACCCCAACAAAATAAAAACAAAAATAAACATTATCAGCATGATCTTGTGCCAACAAAATAGGCTCGACTGAAAAAATAGAAATAAATATTACCAGCGAGGCCCCTCCTCCTGCTGTCAATATCAATTGCACGGGTAATAAAAATTAAAAGACGCTAACACTGCGGTCCAATCCAGACTTAATTATGTGATCATGCTCCATGCTTATAAATTATAAAGCATGAAACGCATGCACGTTTACTGAATCGAAACTGACAGCCGGAGAACTTGATCATACTATGAATGTTAACGACAGAATCCATAATATCCCCTTATGGGAGCCAGACGTTTTAACTTTAGTTCCACGGTACTGTTTGTGTCTCTGATCTAACGATTCCAAATACATTTGCATATTCCTGTGTTCGACTATTTCTCATGAAAAATCGATTCTTCTAACTTTAATTAGAAAATACGATTAAGACATATTCTAATAAAATTAGGGCATTTGGTCTAGTGGTATGATTCTCGTGCGAGAGGCTCCGAGTTCAATTCTCGGAATGCCCCTAGAGGTTTTCTATTTTATTTTTTGCCGAAAATATGTGCTACTTGTTTGATTTTGATTTGAATATGCACATGGCATTTAAGTGTACGACATCTTTACTTCAATTGGAGAACTTCTTTTGAGCCGATTTATTTCTAAAACATTAGAGCAAGTATAGTGCAAATGGTAAGCAAATTGGCTGTATGGATCTGGTTACTTGTTTGATTTTGATTTGAATATGCACATGGCATGGCATTTAAGTGTAGGACATCTTTACTTCAATTGCAGAACGACTTCTTTTCAAGGCTTGAAAAGAGATTGTGCCCATTTATTTCTAAAACATTAGAGCAAGTATAGTGCAAATGGTAAGCAAATTGGCTGTATGGATCTGGTTAAATAAGGGCAAAAGCACTGAGCTTTCAAATACAAAACTAATTATCATGCCTCAGAAATGTCATTTCTAATACGAGGAATATGATTCACAGGTAGTTACAAACTTACAACAATCATGGTTTTCGACATAATATAAAACAATAATCTAATTCAGTATTCAACTTGAATATACGTGTCGTTCCGCCAAGTTCAACTTCAATTACTCAGTACTGTAATAGTGCTTGTCTGTGATTTCATGATCCCAAATACACTCGAAAGTGTCGTTCCGCCAAGTTCAACTTCAATTACTCAGTACTGTAATAGTGCTTGTCTGTGATTTCATGATCCCAAATACACTCGAAATCTGAAAAATTGGAAACATCTAAGCACAGTAGTCAAGCTGTCAAAGTCGTAGACGAACGAACTTTTTTTATTACGTTTGCAGTAACGGTGACTGACTATGGTGGCTCCCTCAGGCACTGAAACATCTGCGGATTCCGTGGCATTTGTAAACGTGGGATATGATGAAGCTTTATTACTTTCAGGGTGCTCCGATCAATCATCATCGTCCTCATTACCTTATTTCAACCAAATGACGGTGAATCTGCAAGTTATTGCAAAGTCCANGTATCTTATATTTTATAATTTTGCCTTTATTTTGCCTTTGCCTGTGACAGCCCTACGTATTTTTTAAGAAATCATTCTTCTCTTTGAGTTTCAGATTTGTTTATTTAAGAAATCACTCTATTCTTTTGAGTTTTAGGGATGGAAACTACTTTGTATCTTATATTTTTGCCTTTGCCTGTGACAACGCTACCAATTTTCTTTTTGTTTCTAAGTTTTTTTTTTTAAGAAATCATTCTTTTCTTTCAGCAAAAAAAATCACTCTTTCCTTTTTTTGACTTTGCCTGTGACAGCGCTACCAATTTTCTTTTTGTTTTCACGATTTCTTTAAGAAATCACTTTTTCCTTTGAGTTTCAGGGACGCAAATCACTCTTTCTTTCTTTTTTCGCCTTTGCCTGTGACAACGCTACCAATTTTCTTTTTGTTTTTACGTTTTTTTTTTTAAGAAATCACTCTTTCCTTTTGAGTTTCAGCGAGCCTTTCGGGCAAAAGAAATCACTCTTTTGTTTGAATTTCAGTGAGCATTTTTGAGCTATTTAGTGTACCTTCTCGTGTTTTATTTATTGTATCTTATATTTTTGCCCCTGAGAGCGCTACCACTATTCCTTTTGTTTCTGCGATCTTTTTAAAGAAATCACTCTTCATTTGAGTTTTAGTTTGGGCAACTTAACCTACTCATGTTTTATTTATTGTACCTCACAAACCTTCTCATGTTTTATTTATTGTACCTCATTTTTTGTGTGCTACCAATTTTCCTTCTATTTCCACGTTTTCTTAAGAGATGAAAGAAAGTGTGTTAATGATTTTATTATGTGAAGTCTCCTAAAGTCCTAATAAAGCATTTCTATTGTGTTTGGGCAACTTAACCTTCTCAAGTTTTATTTATTATATCTTATTTTTTGTTTGGGAGAGTGCTACCAATTTTCTTTTTGTTTCCACGTTTTTTCTTTTTGGAGATGAAAAGAGGTGTGCTAACAATCTCCTATAGCCCTAATAAAGCATTTTTATTTTGAATAATAAATTCAATTTAATTATAAAAACATGGGCTATGTTGCCTATGCAAGAAGAACCTAGTACCTTGCCACTCAAGCTTTTGAAGGTTAATATTTGCCACATGAGGCTAACCTTTGCTTAATTTTGAGACATTAAAGTTTAGAATGCTCAAGGAGCAGTTGGATGCTTGCTCGATGTGTGTGTGTGTGTGTTTTTTT
>MNCI01000260.1:3692-23305 GCA_015680685.1 Gnetum montanum
GGGACATATCATCTATTTTTCACCAAAGGGCTCAACTAAATCTCCACCTATGCCACTAGGGAAGCACCATCCTAATGGGCAAGTACGTAACCAACCTTCCCTAGTTATATTGTATAGAGATCCAAAGGCAATTTAAGGAGAAAAGGTAGGGAATCCAACACTTCCCATTCCCTTGACTAATTAGAAAGCTATGTAAATGGACTGGAATCCTAGGGTACATGAATGAAATCCCCAAGAAAGCTCAAAATTCTTCCTTCGCTAAGCTCCTCAAACCTATTACACCAAGGAAAGAGCTTGGTGAAGAGCAAGAACTAAAGAAGGAAGCTAAACTAGAAAAAGAAACAAAATGAAAGAATAAACAACACCCTAAAACATAAGCTTTGCCACGACCATTACTGCAAGATTATAGATCCTTAATGAGTCACCTACAAAAAATTGCTAAGACACTTAGCTGGGAAAGTAGGGAAGAATCAAGCCTCTTCAAGGTCTTGGATGAGGTACAACCCACTATTTCAACTGATCCAATAAGAGGGTAGATCTCACTACAATAAGGAGGAGAATCCCAATGGTCGAGATGAATCTTTGGAAACACTGCATCCTTCCAAGTGATGATCAAGATAGGAGAAGATGCCATAGTTGTGGTAATGTGGCATTAGGATGTGACAGACATAGCAAAAGTGATTACAGATCACATCAAAGAATCATTCAATGTACCTTTTGTGCCCCTAGTAGACCTAACTAGGACTAGAGATGCTCAAATGCTCATTGGGACTTCGATGCATCCTGTAGCACATGAGGATATATTAGATTGATTGCTGTAGATAGGGTAAGTGATGACCACCTTATTTGACATCCCTAGAGATGTCACTACAGTATAATCAGACCTCATTACCACTAAAGGAAAATTGGTCATGGCAGAGACTAGGGTAGAGCATGTAGAAGTAGAAGTGCAATGGTTACAATAAGAGTTGGCCATCTTGAGAGCTAAAAGATGAGATCCTATTCAATTTATCATGTCTAACAAAGTAGAAAAATTTAGAATAGAGTAGATGATCAAGTTGATTCAAGAAAATTAACCTATCCACCAAGAAAAAGAGATGGTGGTCTAGAATTCCTCTGCTACTAATGCATAATCTTATGCTTACAAAAAGGCATTGATTGTCACTCAGGAGGAGAATAAACAGCTTACTCCAAAAAACTCTAGGATGATCATCATTGAGCAAGAAAAGAATATTTTGGAAGAAAGCATCGATGAGTTGAGGAAGCAACCAATGAGGGTCAACCAGGATATTAGTAGATTGGCTAGAGAGAATATAATCCTCTCAATGGAGGAGGTCCACGCTATTCGACAAAAATCAACAATTGAAATTAGCACATGGAAAAATGTGGCCAAGAAACATAAGAAGTTGAAGAAATAGTTCTATGACCAAGTAGGCATGTATAAGCAAATAAATGAAAAAGAAATATAGATGGCGTAAGCTAATATTGAAGCCATGTCAATGCAAAATCCTGACTAGCAACCCATCTTGGATAATTGTGCATCATGCAGAAGTGAAAAGCAAAGACTTATGGATTGAAGATTTGAAGGAATACATGGAATTGATTAACCTTAGATATTCCAACCTTGCCATGTTAACAGCCAGTTGCCCTAGAAGTGATCTAAAAAAATAGGTAGCAACCACTTATGCATTATATGAGAAAGAGTTTGCAGATAGAAAAGATGCTTTGTAAAAGCTCCATGTGGAAAACTTAGAATTGAAGGTGCTTAAAGCTAGCTACCATGGACAAAAGGATGTTGTCTTAAACCTAGCTAAGAGATTAACAAATTATTAAAAATTAAAGCGAGAAATCTTGAGCCTTTGAGGAAGAATGAAGATAATTTGTAGCTCGGTATGTGAAGGCTAATAAGATGTTCCCACAATTGCCATGCCCTTGGAGTGTATCGGTGCTAGCACACATCGATTTAGCATCCTAGATGCTACACAACCCATGAACGAAAGAAGAAAAATTGTAGGCATTTCTTGATTGTTATAAATTTCACAATCCTACTGACAAAGGGAAGCACTTGATGGAGGAGCCACTACCTCTGAGAACTACATGAGCTTTCCTAATTTTGGTTCTTGTAATATTGTGTCCCAATTTTTATGAAACACCACTATGGCATGTAAAAGTTAATTGTTTTGTTTGATATTTAAGTTAGTCAATAATTCCATACCTTCCCAATATTTTGTAAAGAGCTTTTTCCTCATTTTTTTAACTCGAGGATCAATTTTCATTTAGTCATGGGGGTATGATGATTCATGAATTGGTTGGCCCCAATATCAGATACATGGTATTGAGTCCCAAGAAATGATGTTAAATATCCAATATCATCTCTTCCATGCTAGCCTATAAATACAACACTTGGATACATGGTTAGGATATAGCTTTAGTTCTTAGTTTTTGGTAGTCTTTCTTAGATTTCTACATTCAAGTTCTATTATTCCTAGTGCATGCCTATAACGATGGAAAATGTTGATTGCTGGAAACATCGAGAAGCTTTCCGTGTACACAGTTTCAACCCTGGATCCATGCGAGGGTTGTGCTAGAGAAAATGAATCCATGTCCTGAACGATCTTGTCGATCAGACAGGGACTTACATGGTCAGTAATACGATCATTTAATGAGATGATGATTCGATATAAGCACATAATACCAAATGACGAGAAAACAAGATCTACTCCAAGATCAGATCTTGAAGGCAATGAAAATGATGTAAACTATGCAAAACGACGGTAAAGATCAATGTAAATGGGTTGTAATGAATTGAATTTAGAAATGTTTCAACTACAATGTTAGAAATTTCCATTCTAGAGAAAAGGTTGTAAGCTGAAGCAAACCACCCATGGACCTACCACATCATCCAAATCAACATAATGCCAATCTAGTGCAGTGCCTTTCTTTTCACCACCATCGTCCATTGATCCTACACAAAGTCCACCATCCATCATTACTCCAATTCCAAACCCATCCAATGAATCTACAAGCATGGGAATACCAACAAATCCATGCATACCATATCATGATCAAGGGTGCGATCATGGGCTAGACATTTGTAACATTAACACCTCTCATACCCTAATCCACCATACATTTACCAATCAAATGTATGACCAAAAATTTGTCTTCCTAGCCATAGCAACACCAAGAAACACCCAATGGCTTGGGCATGAATGGTTACCAATGTTCTACATATGAATGGATCCTATCTATCCATGTATTAATCCTTGTCATGACCAAATTTTTAGTCGTGGGGTTCACCCCCCATTCTAATCTTTAGGATTCTTAAGTGTTTTTCATCTTTTTGTTTTACAATTCTTTGTCATTTTCCTATTTCTTAATATATTTTTTTTCTTTTCTGCCAATTTTTTCTATTTGTTGTTTTTATTTTCTTTGTTATGTAATCTTTCTTGTGAATAAAACAATCATGTAGCCCATTGACGTGAGGTTTTCTCTATGTTGTCAAGTCATAAGGGTTTTATTATTCAAATAGTAAGACCATGTCATCCATCTACTCATTCCATTAATAAGAGGTTCTTGCTCTAGTTGTAATGATATTCTTTTTCATCATTCAATCTAAAAGCAAATCCATAGTCATTATGTCTAGATAGAAGAGTGCAAAAAAAAAGGTAGAATGAAAGGGATGTGACATCAAGGATATTTGTAGATTCTCTCTGGCCACTTTTATATGCTGTATCATGTTGTTAAGGTGTTAATTATATCCTTGTAGATCTAACAAAAAATGGAAGTAAGAGTACCATAAAAATGTACTAATAAGTTTTGTGGGCCCCACTAAAAAGGCATGCACTCATGCCTAAAGGTTGGCAGCTTCTCAGAACTTACATAAAAAAAGAGAAGGGGTGTGCCATAAATAAGCTCCTCCCTTAGAAAAAATGCCAAGTGATGTTTCTCCTTGCACCTATGATAGTCTTATGGTTGTTTGCCAACATGATGAAATGATGCAATGTCACTGAAATGTGGTTTGGACTTGGTTTAAATCTTGGAAATAAGGACTCATGATTATTTAAGCATTAATAACACACAAGGATTCATTTTTCCCATGGTAAGACACCTCATGTCCCAATTTCTACAATCCTTTCTACAATGCATCTCATCTCATTGTCTATTTGATCCTAACTTATGGTTTTTTGTAACATAGGCTTATTATCTCAAATTTGTGGTTTTAACATGTGTGTTTTGTTGCACAAGTATGCATTGCATTCAACCCCCTATGATGCCTATGAACATTTTTAGGTGTGGTTACACAAGGACATCATGGGTGGGCAAGAGCCTGCTTTGGGGAAGATCCACTTGTGTAACTTTTGTAACTTGTACTTGTTTGATACAACCACATTATTTTTAACTTTCTAAGAACTTAATTGTTACATTTTTTTGTTTCCCTTCTCATGTAACTTGATCCCTACACAACCTTGATTTCAATGCCCTTTTTCTTACTTCTAAATATTTTCACTTCGATGACTCCACCTTCTCATACTTTTGGTGCCTCAAATTGATTTTCCACTTACCCCAAAACTATGGATCTATCCTCAAACCTTCCAACCAATCATAGAGCTTTATTTTCCATGCTCATTTGCCCCATTTCATGCATATTCTTGGACCTTGATATCGGGTGGAACATGATGTTGGATACCTGATATTGGGTTGCAAAAAACCTATATATATGACCTCCATAGTGCCCAAACTTCATTCTCATCATTTGCAGCTAGGGGAGTTTTTCAAATTTTCTCTAACAACCTAGAGCTCTACACAACCAACTACAACTTGCAATATTTGGCTCTCTACTACTCCATTTTTTGTACCATTTAAACCTATCTGAACCTAGAGTATTTCTATTAGTTATGGGAGGTGCTTGTGTGAGAAACTTATGCCACTTTTTGAAATTTTCTATCACTCAAAGGATATTATAAGTAATAATGTTAAAAACCATAAGTGTTATAATAAAAAATCAATTGTGGTAATGCCAAAAACATTAATTTTTCCACCCAAGGGACCATAACCATTATAATAACCCACAAATAAGGAAAATGGAACCAATTGTGAAGGGTTGTAAAAGATGATAAACACTTTTTAGGGATTGTTCTTGAAAAATTTTCTAGCTTTGCAATCATATGAACTAAGAACTTAATGAACTAAGTTAACAAGTGAGGTATAAACTACTTACTAAAAAAGAACACAACCTTAGTAACACCAAATCTTTGCTTAATTACAAATGGTCCCAAATAGAGGAGCATAAGAAGAACCTTCATATAGAATAGCCAAGCACCCACAATGTGGCCAAGGCCAAAAAGGCAAACATGTGGAGCACAAGGAGTAGGAAGCACAATCATTTAGCATTCATCAAGAGGCTCCTAGCATAGGATAGTCAATCCAAGGAGAGGCTATAGAACCATAGGCCCTTTCACCAGGATAATGTCTCACATTATTCCTAGAATGCCTTAAGGTCATTCAAGAAAAATCCATGTTGACGACATTCATCATGGAAATGAACTTCAGCCCATTTATGGAGTTTTCTCCAAAAGCAATTTAGACACAACTTCAGACATCACCTTTGTGATCTATTCTTTTAGATAGTGGTGAGTGGTACCTTGGAGAAACATACCAACTCTGGCATAATAAGGAGGAAGGCACCATAGTTAGCATTTGTGGAGTCAATGTTGACTTCTTGGTTAAAGTAATCATTGAAGGTTTGAATATGTTGAATAAAGGGCTAAGTTAGCCCATTTGTCTACAAGATCTAACCCTGACACAAGAAAGCTATGGCTGAGATGATCATATGGTAAGGATGACAAGACATATAATGAATTAACTCTAGAGGAGAGAACCTATTTTGAAATAGGGGCATATCATCTATTTTCCACTAAAGGGCTCAACTGAATCTCCACCTATGTGGCTGGGGGAAGTGCCATCCTAATGGACAAGTATGTAGGCAACCTTCCCTAACTATGTTGTATAAAGATCCAAAGGTAATTCAAGGAGAAAATTTAGGAAAGCCAACACTTCCATTCCCTTACCTAATCAGATAACTATGTAAACATGCTAGAATCTTGGAATACATGAATGACATCTTGAGGAAGGCTCAGAATGCTTCCTTTGTTAAGCTCCTCAAACATGCTGCACCAAGGAAAAACCTTGGTGAAGAGAAAGAACTAGAGAAAGAAGCCAAAATAGAAAAAGAAGTAAAATGAGAGCTGATATAGCACCTTGAAACACAAGCTCCACCACCACCATCACCACAAGATTACAGATCCTCAATGAACATGCTACAAAAAATTACTAAGACACTCAATTGGGGAAGCAGGGTGAAACACCGTGAAAATTACGAGTCAGCTTCAGGTGAAGATTCGTAATTCAAGCGAGAACGGGCCTCAAATTCATTCAAGGACAAGTTTACGCTCTATCACGCACGGTAGCGTAAGGAGCGTAATAAGCTCCAAGACAGTTGAAGGCAAAATCCAGAGAGGCACGACAGATTGACATTTTTTTTGCTTGCGGCGCATAAATAAATGGCCTTTACGCTCGTTACGCGGCGGTGCGTACCAGTGCGTGGGTCATAATTCAAGTTGCACGCTTGATACGCTCCATCACGTGCTGCTGTGTGGTAAGCGTAAGTTATGCATTATTTACGCTTCATCACGCGCGGTTGTGTAATGAATGTAAGTTATACTTTGTTTACGCTTCACCACGCACGGCTGCGTAGTGAGCGTACGTTACATTTACGCTTTGCCACGCACAGCTGCGTGGTGAGCGTAAAACGATCTTGAGCTCATTGTTTTTACATCAGTACGTTCATACACGCAACGCAACACGAATGAGTGATACAGCCTGAAAACAATTAAAGCACGCTCAGCATGTGCCTATTTCTTATACGCACAACACGCAAACAAGCGTGTTGTCCGTAGTCACAGTCTGACTTAAAAGATCATGCCAGCAGGGCCCGCAATATCTGGGACCCACATCATCAGGGTTGCGCCTTTCCCAGGAAGCGTCGCGGCCTATAAATGCCTCAGTTGACAAAGATACCAGGGGGGGCAAAAAATTCAGGTTAGCATATTTCTGAGCACCAGAGCACTTAGCACTTTGGAGCAGAGATACAGAGAACAGCGCTTTGGCAATTGTGGACATCATCACCTTACAGCCGAAGCAGAGCACAGTTCGATTTGAGCACCGGTGACGGGAGTAATCTTTCTGCTGAAAAGACTCTATCAATCAGAAACAGTTGATCGGTAGACGTCAAAGCTTGGCCCGCCTTGCATCTCAGCTTAGCCCACGAGGTAGATCGGACTTCTGTTTAGACCGTTTTGCTTGTTGTTTTGTGCTTGTTTCACATCCTGTAATCGGGGATTCCCCAGTGTAATTTCTCACACGAAATATACATTTGTAAGTCAAAGCGCAGATCTTGAAGCTACGTGTTTCTCTTTTTCCAGCCTCTTTTCATCATGTTTAGCATTATCGCCGTCGCGATCCGATCACATCGCTTTCCCTTTGTTTTACTATTCTTCGTAACAGATCACTTTCTCTTCGCGTAATTCTCATCGTTTTATTGACCCGTAAGTCCCTGTCTGATCGACAAGACCGTTCAGGGCGTCGCGGATTCGTTTTTCCAGCTTAGCCCTCGCGCGGATCCATGGCTAAAACTGTGTATGCCAGGATCTCAGTTGGTATTTCCAGCTGCCGACGTTTTCTGTCGTTACAGTTTTCTGGCGCTAGAAGGAGGGCCTTCAGGCTTCGATTCGAATATTTCGGGTAACCCTGTTAGAGATCCATACCCTAAACCATAGACGTGATACCTCTAGGGAAGTCTACGGTTAATCGCGTGGTATCGATCGGTCGCAAGGACGATTTCTTTGAGATCTTACAGGGTAGAAAGCCTTTTGTGCGTTTGTTGCCAGCCATTCGCTTTTAAGATCCGATCTGTTGCCAGCCATTCGCTTTTAGATCCGATTATCAGTCATTCTCAATTTCATTGATCAATGGATTCTTTTTACTCAAACACAACCGCCATGGTTACCCTCGATTTGGGTGTTGCGCCTGTGAATCCTACGGTTGCCACAGGACCAGCGCCCGGTGCAACGGGACCCCAGGGACCATTGCGTCGATCATTGAGGATTCAGGGGAAAGAGCCTATCTTTCCGGCCATAACCCCTGAAGAATACAATTTCATATGCGTTAAGATCTAGGCGAGGCTGGCTCTTAGCCGAGCCGAGCGGGAGGCAAAGCGAAACTTTGAAGCGCTCCATCAAGGGGGTCATGATTTTAAGCCAACCGCCTATGACATAATCCCCTTGACCGAGCACCAACATGAAATTATGGCACAGTTGGTTAGAACGAATTCGCAGCCCTGTCAGAACATTCGTTCCATACTCTGCCCCTCCACATGTAAGAAGATCCGCTGTTCCCTTTTGACGGAGAGGCAGCCTCTCTTGACCCAGCCGCAACCGCGCAGGCACAACTTCCTGTCTTTCCGTTGGCCTAGACGCAGCCGTCTGGGTGGCAAGCACAACAACTGTGCCATGACGCAGGGGTGGGTCCGTCCCACCACGCACTCGGCATCCCGATGGTGATCCCGGCGACCACCGCGCCTCAGTTCATCCCTCAGGTACAGGCTCACACTGTACCGACAACTCGCTCAGCGCAAAGGTTTCTGCCCCCACCGACTCAGCAGCATACTTCAACTGTACCACCGCAACCCTTTGTTCAATACCCTGCAACAAGTCAGTGGACCGACCCTGCTGCGCAACAGTACCCATTTGCGGTTTACGATGCACAGCCTTCGGTTACACCTGCGGCACAATTTTCGCAGGTGCTTCCTCGATATACCTACCATTATCCCACGCAGTAGGCAGGAGTTAACCTCTCGTCTCAGACCGGTGGATGGAGGCCTTCGCAGGCCCCCCGACTTGCAGGAATTCCTACTCCACTAGTGGTTAGCCAACCACCTCCTGCATTTCAGTTTCCTAGGGCTGCCCTTCCAGTCCAACCTCCTGTTCCTGCCCCTGCTGTACAGACACCTCCCTTAACAGGTCTAGATCAAGTGTTCCAGCTTATCCAGATGCTTACCGAGGAGGTGCGACGCCTCAAGACCGCTGGGTCTGATACCATTCAGATCATGGATTTCTATCAGGATGATCCGATCAATCCAGCGGTCCCCATGCTGTCGTTGCCTCCAGGGATGTCCCTCCCACATTTTACCAAGTATAATGGGGAGGGGGATCCCAACACCCATCTGGCCACCTTTAGGTCCGAATCTTTGTTGTTGCAACAGTGGCCGCATACTTTAGTCCGAGTCTTTGCGATGTCGTTAACAGGGAAGGCTTTAGACTGGTATAGAGCTCTCCCACGCTCTTCCATTGCAACCTTGGAAGAGCTGCTGACTCAATTTGTGACCCGATTCAAATACAACATGAAGCCGGAAGTCACGTTGGAACAGCTTATGGGGGTGAAACAAGACCCGCTCGAGCCAGTCCAAAAGTTTATACAGCGTTGGAATGCTACCTTGAATGAGATCCGCGACCCGATCGCGGACTCCCATCTACTAGCTATATTCAAGGGCGCAGTCAACGACTTTATTAAGTCGAAGCTGTATTACCTTTCCCCTGGTGATATACGTCAGGCCTTCGCACAGGTCCGAAGCATCCAAGATGCTGTGGAGGCTAGCAAAGACCCGGCATATATCGCCTATAAAAACACGCATAACAAAGTCAAGGACAAAGGCAAGGCAGCGACAACCACTGTAGCTGCGCTAACTGAGAATGCAAAGAATAAGAACAAGAAGGCTCCAGCAACAGCACCGCCTGAAGCCACAGCTGGTGCCGGCACCAGCCAGGCCACAGCTACCCCTGAACAGGCCCCCCAGCCAAAGCCGAATTTTGAGCGTAAAGATCGCTCAAAGTACGCGGCTTTACCCGTGAAACATTCTGAACTACTAAAACAACTGTTGGCAGAAGGACACATTCAACCTAAGAAGGTGTCCGAGGAGACCCTGAAGCATCACAGGCGTCACTGTGAATTGCTGAAGGACCCTTCTTTAGCTCTGCCTAACGAGCCGGCAGTTCTGAGATCTTTCAGGTTGGATTGTTTCTGTGACTACCACCAGATGTGTGGTCACAACACGGATTACTACTGGGCGTTGAAGGATGATATCCAACGCATGATCGATGAAGGTCATCTAAAGCTAGACAACAGTAATCCTACGCGTCCCAAAAACCAAACGCTGCATGTGTACAAGGATCCGTTGAACACAAATTACGATCTTTATACAATCTCTGTGGTGAGTACGGACGGTGAGCATAAGGGACCACCAAAACAGCCTTTTGTTTTGCGTGTGCCCGCCAGCTCACAAAGGGGACCAACTACTTCTTCGGCGGCTACTGGGGCCTCACGGCCATCGTTTATCATACGGGCACCTTCTCAGGTATGGTCTTAGTCATGTGACACTACTCAAGCCGCGGGTCCATCCGCGCCCATGCCGAGAATGCCCTTCATCATAAGGGCACCACAACCACAGGCTGCCCCTCTCACGCAGGGGCAGACTTCTAGTCAGAATCACCAGCCATCGTCTCCTCAGCATAAAGAGGAGAACGCCACTGTTAATGCAGCAAAAGGCCACTCTACGCTCGGCTTCCCTAAGCCTAGGCCCCTGACCTCTGCACCTATGTCTAGGCCTCAAAAACAGGCCAAGGGTGCGGAAACGCAGCCACCTTCTCTTAGCAGGGAGAAGAACAACCCCTCCGCTGACACCGCTCCGCCTCGAGAGATCCGTCTCTTGGGCCGAATGGAGGAAGACAAGGGGGATAAACCACCCTACCGAGAGAAGGACCTCATCGGTGCGTTCACATAGGTTAAACAAGCTCTCAAGCAGAAGAACATAACGCTGAGCTTGTACGACCTCTTGATGACTTCTCGAGAACATCGTGAGGCTATGGTTCGCATGTTGATATCCATATCAGTGGATGCCAGCTTGCCAGCGGAAGAGGAAGCGATACACGCTATCATGTTTCCTCCTGAAGCTGAAACACCTAAGCCAGCCTGTTTGACCTTTCTGGACGAGTCTGTTAAAGATGATCCGAAGAAAGGTCAAGTAACGACTGAGCCCATGTTCATCACTATTCGGGTCGGCCAGTACCGGATCCGGAGGGTGCACGTGGATGATGGTGCAGTTGCTAATGTCGTTCCCTATTCCATCATGGATAGGCTGGGTTTGGTCGACCAGATCACTCCCACGACGACAGCCTGCGTAAAATCATTCAATGGAGCACGGGTTCAGGTCAAGGGGACGGTGCGTATTGAGTTTGTGGCGGGGAATCAGTTCCCAATGGAAGCCACATTTTTAGTCGTTGAGGAGATGCCCGGCTTCAACCTGATCTTAGGGAGGTCATGGTTAGCCCAGCTAAGGGTGGTCTCGTCCCCGATCCATCAGGAGATACACCTGCCCTATGCCGGAGGGGAGGTTGTCATACGCGGCGACGAGGTCACCCTCAGGTCCGTTAACAATATCGAAGAAGAACGAGGTTCGGAGATCGAAACGGCTGATGATCAGTCCCATCTCCAAGCCCCTGAACAAGACAACAACAAAGACAATGGAGACAATGATCTCGCCTGGGCCGACCTGCCATTTCTGGATAACAGCGTAGAGGAGTCAAACCCCAAGCCTCCTCGCCCTTACGCAGCGCTCAACGTGAAGGCCATTAAGAAACAATTGCGTGTCGACGGATGAACAATGGTCTTCTGCGTATAGCACTATTCACGTGTAAGTTAGCATACTCCCCATTTGGCTGCTTCTTGGTTTGTTTCAATACACTTTTACGCTGCGTCTGCTTTTTGTTGATTACGCTTGGCATTTTCTTGCGTGTTTTCTCTGCGTTTACGCTTGTTATTTTCTTGCGTGTTAGCTATGCTCATTCCTTTACGCATTTATCCCGGATTACATTTACGCAAGTTATCGTTTACGCATTGGCCCGCAACGGCCTTAAACTAGGTATTTTTACGCAATGGCCCGCAACGGCCTTAAACTAGGTATTTTTACGCAATGGCCCGCAACGGCCTTAAACTAGGTATTTTTACGCAATGGCCCGCAACGACCTTAAATTAGGTATTTTTACGCAATGGCCCGCAACGACCTTAAACTATTTATCTCTTACGCTCTTGGCCTGCAACGGCCTTAAACTAGGACCTATGCTCCATTATCCTTACATTTGCAAAAAAAAAAAAAACAACAAAATAAAAAAAAATGATAAGCAGCTAACATTCAATCAAGTTTTATAACATTTGCAAGTCATTTGAGACATGATATCGTTCTAACATTAACAAAATCATGCATTCCCCCTACTGCCACTGTCACCAGTGTCCTTCAACTCTGGATCCAGTCCCAAAAGGTCGTCCTCCAGTGGGCCATCGTTTCTGGGAATGACCCCTTCACGAAAGATTGCTCCCTCATGAGGCTCTCGTTTTGGCATTGGCTCCATAGGAGGACGCCCTTCATCACTTCGTTCCACTTCCGCTTCCACTGTTTCCTTTCCCAGCGCTTCAGCAGGCGTACCTTCTCTACCTCCTTCTGGTATCTAGGCCAAAGAACATAAAAACAATTAGAATAAACAATGCTAGTCAGGAAATTTGCCGGCTAAGTCATGAGTAAACTTACTCGCGACGGCCCTGCTTCCGCAGCAAAGGGAAGCTTATCCAAGCCAGCCCACAGACGCTGCATGATTTCATCCTCTGTTAGGTCTTGCCACACATCCTCGCCCGAAGCTGTCCCAGCTTTTACCTTCCCTTTCTCCACGCTACTCCAAGAGGGAGGATCTGGGTAGAAAGTAGGGATTGAAGCTTGATTCCCAGGGAAGACCATTGTTCTCTCTGGAGATGTAGTTACGGTCACCTGTTCCTCAAACTTCTTGAAAGCTTCGGACGCCCCGATGGTGTCCCCAAAGACCTCCAAGGATCGAGCTTTAACAGTGGAATCGCGGTAGTGTTTTCTGTAGGCGGCGCTTTCCCTTTTGTACACGTGCTTGTGGTCCTTCTCTTTCTGTCCCCATTCTTGCACGCCTGCGCAGTAGTCCCTCCAGTCTCGACTCTTCTGAGCAAGGAGCTCTATTTGCATCCTTTGCTCTACTAATGCTCGGCTGGTTTGTACGCTGTTCTTGATCGCTGTCCAATAACGGGAGTGATCAATAACAGCAGTACGCCAGTCTTCGTCCCCTGTCACACGAGCCTGTAGGAACTCATACCGCGCCCTCAGGTCCTCGACTTCCTTAGTCAAAGACTCAACCTTCTCTTCTGACCGCTGCAACTTCTTCCATAGGTTTTCATTCACGTCTCTACTTTCCCATGCGGAGCGTGTCGAGCGTAACGCACATTTATGCATTTCCTCATAAATGTGGCATGGCACGACTGCCCCATTAGGTGGAGGCTCCGCTGTGCCCAGATCAATGGGCTCCGCGGGATCCCCTCGGAGGTAAGCTCCTGACAGAAAACAAGCATCAAGACAGATGATATATTATCACTAAGAATATTACGTAGTCACTTCGATTAACTTACCAGCGCCAGGTTTAATGCGTTCTAGATGCGCGATCATGTCGCTAACAACGCCTTCCATGAAGGCAAACTTATCGGGGAAGTCTCTCCACGTTTCGTTAACAGCAGCAGACGCTGAAGCTTCCCCTTCTCCTACAGCGTAAACCAGGTTAGACATCACCCTTATTAACACATTCTTTCGCATACGCTAACACGCTCATTACCTCTTCCGGTGACTGTGGCAACCTCGTCGACATCCTCTGTATGTCTTTCTCTTTCACACACAGGAGTCTGCGCGTCACTGGTTCTAGTCGCGGGTACCTCCTCAGGTGCCCTGGTAGGTACGCGGCTCCCACTAACGGCTGGGGCCGCCTCATGCCCTAGAGCCTGCACACGGCGCGTATTAACAGTTGAGGCCTCTTCTTCCAAAATTGAGGCCCCCTCCCCACGGCTTAATACCATTGCCCCTGTCTCAGGGGTCAATCGACCTGTCGTCTTTGCTGCTTACATTCCCATGCATTAGAACATAATTTCAGCTGATCTAGATGAAACATTGCGTATACATACTGTTTACACTTACCAGGCGGAGGCTTAGTCCGCTGCACCGCGAGCCCAATGGTGTGGCCTGCCTCGCCTCCAGGGGCCTCGGCCAGATGGAGCCTCTTCCGTCGAGCTGCAGGCTCCACGATTTCCTCCGCCAAGCGCTTCCCCCGCGAGGCATCGCCGGTGTAGGTAGGCATTATCCCGCCTACACTGTCGAGACCTCGCACTCGGGGTGCCGTCATGCCTTTAGTTGTCACCGACATCGACTCTCCGATCCCTTCCAGCGGATCCTACCCACGGGTAGTGCTAAGGATATGGGCAATCCAAGGTTTGGATAGTTGGTCTCGGTCTTGCTGAAACCAAACCCCATTCCTTTGAACGACCAGATACTCAACAAACCGTCGGAGGACAGCTATGAAAAAGGCATGGTGCACGTTGAAGCGGGACTCAAGCTTCTCGCGAAGCTTGACCATCTCATTACGCAACCCCTTGGCAAGATGGCTCCCCCAATCAAAACGGGCTCCCTCCTCCAACACCTCTCGCATAATACGCGTCTGTTCTACTGAGAAGAACCTCGCTTGCGAGAGCGTTTTGGCGAAGGTCCGGGCTTGAAAAAGGGGATAAAGCATCTTGGTGGTCTTCAACTGGAATTCCTCACAAGGAAACCCCTTGGTCCCCTTAGGGATTCTTGCCCACTCTTGCAGAAGCTCCTCCACCCTGACGCACCTCGTGGTCTTTACTTTTACGGGAAGGCCACTGGAAGGGACGCCAAACAGGTCCGAGAAGAGCTGAGCATTGATATCAAAGTTTACACGCATGTTATGCACGCGCGTGCTGAAACGATCCACCTTTGCATTAAAGGAGTTGACCAGGCCTATCATCTCGCTAGCAGGGACATCATGGATTGCAGCCAAGAACAAGTGCATTAACCCTATGTCCTGGATCTTGGTAACCACCGCAACTGGGGCCACCGAGTGGCCGAGCCAACGCTGTGCCTCCTTGATGTCCCCGTAACGAAAGAGGACATCCCTCGCCTCGCGGCCGGAAATCGTAAGGGTAATCTCCCGGGATTCCCTGACTGTAAGCCAAAGACGCAAGACAGAAACGCAAAACGCAACAAAAACATTATCGTAATATTCATAACACATGAATACGAAAGTAGCATTAAAATACGCGGCAACCTTACCAGGGCCAAACAGCAACGGGAATTGTGGGAGTTCCCTCTCCACGTCCTCGACGCTGAGGGGCAGATCCAGCGTCCAATCCTTGTGCAGCCACCCGAGTTCCTTGCACTTCTTGAAAGACTGCTCATAGCGGGTATGGGACTCATGCATCTCGTGGCCGATTTGCCCGATAACACCGGCACGAACGTTATTCGTCGCGGTAAACGCCGTTATCGCCGTTTCGGCCTAGGGCAGCGTATCACCATCGCCGATTAACTTGTTGTCACGTATGAAAAACCTGTACAATACAGCGTAAGCTTAGGTTACACTCTGCGGCTAGACTTCTCTTACTTCTTTTTACATCAAAAATAGATATTATAACATATAAAGACAATACAGCTATCCAGGTCTGCTTACCCGCCTGCGTAGTACACCATGCCTTGTGGGTTCTGGAAGTACGTTGACACATGGCAAGCCACGAACAATGTGTTGTATGCGTGGTAACAGTTGAAACGAGCCATATCCCAGATCCAGTGCAAATTCCTTAGACCCCGAGAGCTGAGCGCTTGGTCCTCGAGATTGCCCGTTTCAATGACTCCATCTGTCAGGTAGGCCAGAATCCCCTGCGAAGACCCTGGCAATAGGTGCTCCAGAATGGCACCGGCAACATCTCCGGCCACATCGGACCAAATGATGATGCTGAAATTGCACAGTAAAAACTGCAGGAATTCCAGCGACCCCTTTCGGAACCAGATGGACTTCCCCTGCACTCTTGTGTGCGGGGGAGGAACATTTGGGACGATGGGGTTCACCCAACATAAAACCCCAATGATGTCCAAAACAATCAAGATGGGCTTCAACGCGATGCTGTAGAGAAAAGCCAAGACTCGTTAACACCTACCTCTACACTCCCACAGCTAACACAGAAATCGTAAAACGCAACAAAGCCGAAATTGCCCAAACCCTTGCCACAACGCAAGGTTTGTCCCTGACAATGGCAACGAACGCAACCTCACTAAAACCCTCGCATTAACCCGAGGTCCATAATTTTACATTTGCATTCACGCAAAACACATTCAAAAAAAAAATATAGACATATCCAACACGCGTAAGCACGGGAAGAATGACCTACCGGTTAAGAGGAGTCGGGTTGCAAACATCGATCAACGCCTGCGAGACACGGTTCAGCTTCGCCTGTACTTCATCAATTTTTGCCAGTTTTGCATTCTTCTTCTTCGCCTTTGGTGCCATCGCGATAGTTGTAGAGTTTCTTTACAGCCTGCTTACAAATCCTCGCAAGGTTACACGCCCGAGCTCTTTGCTCTTCCTTCTCTCTGCTCTGCCTTTTCTCTGCTCTTCCTTGTAAATTCAAATTCAAGATAGCCAGCAATCAATTTTCATCAGAGAACCATCTATTTATACACGAGCATCACCGACTTGATATCAGATTTAAGAGGAACTTTCTTGAAACGAAATCCGAAAATCCGGTATTAATTCAGCCGATGTCGCACGCTCCACTGTCCAAAATGATGTTAAACTACCAAATCTTATCGCCTCGTAATCGGGTTGCATTGATTACAAGCTTTGTCTATGTTTTTCAAATTCAGTTAGCCTGCCACGTTCGGCGACATCCTGTCACCTGTCTCCTAACCATTTACGCACTTGCCGATTTTGCAGGACAGACGGAGGATGGACGTCACAGTTTCAGCACCTTTAACTTTGACAGGCCCATACGGGCACTTAACTAGGCCATTTGACTTCACATTAGTAAACATTAACCCACCTTTAGTAGACGTAACCATAGCTACATCGGAGGGGTCCCCAGAATGGCCAGAACAGTCCATGCGCACGCTAGACCTGGAAGCTGGGGACATAACCGAAGGCCCCCTTTGTGAGGTCCCTATAGTTACGCATAGGGGTGAGACCAAAACACTCAAGGTCAGTTCTTTGCTAAACGAGAAAACGCACAATGCAATAAAACAGGTCCTGCAAGACAACATCACTGTCTTTGCATGGTCATATGAGGATATTCCTGGGTTAGATCCTAGATTAATCCAGCACAACATTATCCTTGACCTGCAGATCAAACCGGTTAGGCAAAAGGCACGCAAGATCAAACCAGAGATCGCGCTAGCAGTGCGTGATGAAATCACTAAGCTGTACCAGGCTGGTTTCATCCACGCAGTCGATCATTCAGATTGGGTATCTAACATTATGGTCGTGCCGAAGAAGACCGGAAGTATACACATATGCATTGACTTCCAGGATTTGAACAAGGCCACAATCAAAGATAATTTCCCATTACCGAGTATCGACCAGCTAGTGGATACAATAGCTGGGCATGCACTTTTGTCCTTCATGGATAGCTTTTCAGGCTATAACCAGATTCGCATCAACCCAGAACATCAACTGACCACAACGTTTATGACACCCTGGGGGACATTTTGCTATACCATGATGCCTTTTGGTCTGAAGAACGCCGGAGCAACGTATCGATGGGCCATGACATACATCTTTAGCGATTATCTCCTAGGAAGGCTGAATGATTATGTGGACGACATAGCTGTGAAATCTTTGAAGTCAGAAGATCATTCAGAGGACCTGGAGTTAGTCCTTAAAAGATGCTCCACGCACGAGCTCCGGCTTAACCCAAAGAAGTGCGTATTCGGAGTCAAAACCGGACGCATGCTAGGGTTTGTGGTATCGGAAACTGGCATACGAGTTGACCCTGATAAGGTCAAAGCCATTGTCGCATTAAAGCCTCCCACAGACCTCAAGCAATTACGCGGGTTACAGGGCCTCTTACAGTTCATACGCAGGTTCATTTCAAGGTTAACCGACAAATTACACCCCATGCAACATTTGCTGAAAAAGGGGGTTAACTTTGAATGGACCGACGATTGCCAGCGTGCGTTTGACAGTCTAAAACAGTAACGGCAACATCTACCAACGGTTTTCCCGCCACAAAGGGACTTGCCTTTCTTCATTTACCTCGCCACTTCGGACGTAGCAATAGCAGCGTTGCTTTGTCAGAAAAGGGAGGATGGGTCAGAAATGCCCATCTATTACCTGAGTCACGCTCTATGCGCATACGAGACAAGGTACAATGACGTTGAGCGTAATTGCTTAGCATTAGTTTTTACGCTCAAAAAATGTAGGCATTACCTTTTTCGTAGTCAAGTTAACATCATCTGTAAAAATAACATCCTTAGGGCCATTATGCATAGTTTATACGAGAGTAGCAAAATCGCTCGCTGGAAGGCTATCACTGTGAAGTTCGACCTCCACTACATTGGCCAATCATCCACGAAGGGCCAAGCGATAGCTGACCAGTTAATAACTTCTCCAATTGACAACCACGCAACCGTAGAGCCAGAATTTCCAGACGAATATGTACATAGTCTAAGCCCTGTCTCGACAGGCCTCGAAGCGACGTTGTACTTCGATGGAGCTTCAACAACCAGAGGCGGCAGTGCGGCTACTGTTCTTACGCTATCGCCTGAGGATGTGCGTCTACACGCTTATCGCTTGACCTTCCCTTGTACGAACAACGTGGCAGAGTACAAGGGGCTCCTCAGGGGATTACTAACTACAGGCGAACTTGATGTTCAACACCTGGCAGTTAGGGGTGATTCGATGCTTGTCATAAATCAAATCACTGGAGTCTATGCCTGCAAAGCGGTACATTTGCAGCTCTACTGTGATCAGGCTAAACATCTTTTGAGGTGATTTATGACCTTCGACGCCCAGCACGTCCCACGGGCTGATAACACGCTGGCCGACGCACTGGCCACTCTGGCTTTACACGTGCCGTCACACTTGCTTAACACCTGCCATGCATTAATTACAGACTACGTAGATCCTATCATTCAGATAGCACACATCTCCTCTCTTACCGAGGCGAGCACGCCTGAATGGTACGATCATATCAAATCTTATCTTTTACAGGGTGAACTACCAACTGCATTAACGCGCGCGCAGAGGGACGCCATCCGAAAGCGGGCTAAGCACTACATCATCATTGGTGACAACACTCTCTGTAGACGCTCCTTTGATGGCATATTGCTCACCTGCATTAACGCAGACCAAGCACAACACATAGTCAGCGAGGTTCACGAAGGACTGTGTGGTGGCCACGTAGCACCACGGGCTATGGCCCTAAAAATCCGTCGCCTAGGGTACTACTGGCCACGCATGGAAAGAGATTGTTTGACAAAGGTTAAGACCTGTGACACGTGTCAACGTCACGCAAACCTCATCCACGTGTCACCCACAGAATTGCACACGACACAGATAACATGGCCATTCCAACGATGGGGACTGGACATTATAGGACCCATC
>MNCI01000260.1:23554-33632 GCA_015680685.1 Gnetum montanum
AGTCATTGGAAGGGAAGCGGATACAGGCTCTTGAAGCAATTGAGAAATATTAGGATAAACAGAGACAGAAGCATCATCATAATCTTCAGCAGCGTTCGATCAAGAAAGGAGACCTGGTTCTCAAGGCTGTGCGTGAACCAGTAGGCAAGTTCTCTGCAAACTGGGAAGGCCCTTTCTTGGTGATCGACGCATACGGCAACGGAGCGTTCAAATTGGCAGATATCAACGACAACGAGTTAGCAAATCCTGTAAATCATGTCTACTTGAAGCAATATTTCATCTAGCAGCATCTACGGTGTTGACAGCAGGTATGACAGTAATCATCTGCTATGACGTAAAACTGGCGTTGCACGTCCGCTATGACGTAAAACTGGCATTGACCATCCGCTACGACGTAAAAATGGCATGCCTTGCCCGTGTCCGCCACGACGCTAAACTGGTAAATGATAACCGTCCGCTACGACGTAAAACTGGCAAAGTTGTACAGGTCCGCCAAGACAAAAAACTGGCATCTTTTGCACGCGTCCGCCATGATGCTAAACTGGCCCAGGTACGTAGCCGTCTGCTGAGATGTAAAATCAGCACAGATTTGTCCCTGGGTCACGACATGAAGCTGACATCCATAGCACGGTCTGCTGAGACCATAAACCAACCTGACCACCATCCGCTACGACGTAAAACTAGCGCTTCTCGGTCTGCCCGAACTTTAAACTGAGACCATGGTCTGCTGAGACTTAAAACCAGTAACGATGGTCTTCCAGGACTTAAAAATGGGATGTACAGATCGCCACCATGTTCAAGCGAGCGTGATCACTCTTGTACAGTTGCACAGCAGACGGGGTGGGATACTGAGACAGTCCCAGCATCGCCACCCCATCGGCATTTTACTGATTCCTCGGATAAGCAAAGAGGCATCTTACTGATCCCTCGGAGATGCCGCCACCGCACCCGCTGCAGTGGTAGCAGCTCTGGGAGTTTAGCCTCGTTAGTCGGAGCCCCAACGAAATTCTCATTGGTCACAGCCCCAGGAGTCCCCGCCAATCATCGCTATCGGACGCCGGCCTCGCAGATTCATCTGGCCGGCTCCTGGTGCAACTAGTTAGCTGCACTGTGTCTGATGCCTTTTGGCGAAGATATGCAGCGCCGAATCATCAAGATTGGCGGCTCCGCCCAAGTGCTCCGGCTCTTTCCTTGTAGTCCATTGGCTCTAACTAGCATCAGACAGCATTGGCTCCAAGAACCTCGCCTCTTGTCCATAAGCAATGGCGTCCTCTGTTTTCTTTTGTGGTTGCAGGCCGCTTACCTTGGAGGATGTCCTTCAAAGGTGCGTCCATCTGAACGGTGAAGTACAACAACATGTTGAAATGGCTGCTCAGGTTTTCCCGACCACTCAGCTTCGCACCCGACACGCTTTTACCCTTAACGTTTGTTTCCTTCTTCCCCACCACCCAATTCCCATACGCAGCATCCACATACGCAAGTCTTCACTTTCCGTACTCACGCTAGCAGAGATATCGCAGAAAGTGATGTGCAATGCTCCCTTCGCACGCATTCCTGCTACAATTTGTAATAGAGACACCTCAGATTGACGTGCTACGCTCGTCTGAAAGCATTCCTGTTGACATGAATAAACACATTTGCATCCTCTCCGAACTTGTTTCCAGTTACATCCCTTTCTCTCCTATACCTGCCAGTCTTCCTCTTTCATGTGGATGGAGCAACACCTGAGGAGTCATGAACGAACGTTGTTCTTGCTTCTACCAATCCGGTGTTTCGCATTCTTTGTCGACGTTCTTCGGGTAAGCCCTCTAATCGTCAACAAAGAGGGGCCATTGAAACACTGTGAAAATTACGAGTCGGCTTCAGGCGAAGATTCGTAATTCAAGCGAGAACGCGCCTCAAATTCGTTCAAGGACAAGTTTACGCTCTATCACGCACGGTAGCGTAAGGAGCGTAATAAGCTCCAAGACAGTTGAAGGCAAAATCCAGAGAGGCACGACAGATTGGCATTTTTTTTGCTTGCGGCGCATAAATAAATGGCCTTTACGCTCATTACGCGGCGGTGCGTACCAGTGCGTGGGTCATAATTCAAGTTGCACGCTCGATACGCTCCATCATGCGCCGCTGCATGGTAAGCGTAAGTTATGCATTATTTACGCTTCATCACGCGCGGTTGTGTAATGAATGTAAGTTATACTTTCTTTACGCTTCACCACACACGGCTGCGTAGTGAGCGTACGTTACATTTACGCTTTGCCACGCACAGCTGCGTGGTGAGCGTAAAACAATCTTGAGCTCATTATTTTTACATCAGTACGCTCATACACGCAACGCAACGCGAATGAGTGATATAGCCTGAAAACAATTAAAGCACGCTTAGCATGTGCCTATTTCTTATACGCACAACACGCAAACAAGCGTGTTGTGCGTAGTCACAGTCTAACTTAAAAGATCATGCCAGCAGGGCCCGCAATATCCGGGACCCACATCATCAGGGTTGCGCCTTTCCCAGGAAGCTTCGCGGCCTATAAATGCCTCAGTTGACAAAGATATCAGGGGGGCAAAAAATTCGGGTTAGCATATTTCTGAGCACCAGAGCACTTAGCACTTTGGAGCAGAAATACGCAGAACAACGCTTTGGCAGTCGTGGACCTCATCACCTTACAGCCGAAGCAGAGCACAATTCGATTTGAGCACCGGTGACAGGAGTATCTTTCTGCTGAAAAGACTCTATCCATCAGAAACAGTTAATCGGTAGACGTCAAAGCTTGGCCCGCCTTGCATTTCAGCTTAGCCCACGAGGTAGATCGGACTTCTGTTTAGACCATTTTGCTTGTTGTTTTATGCTTGTTTCATATCCTGTAATCGGGGATTCTCCAGTGTAATTTCTCACACGAAATATACATTTGTAAGTCAAAGCGCAGATCTTGAAGCTACGTGTTTCTCTTTTGCCAGCCTCTTTTCATCATGTTTAGCATTATCGCTGTCGCGATCCGATCACATCGCTTTCCCTTTGTTTTACCATTCTTCGAAACAGATCGCTTTCTCTCCGCGTAATTCTCATCGTTTTACTGACCCGTAAGTCCCTGTCTGATCGACAAGACCATTCAAGGCACCGCGGATTCATTTTTCCAGCTTAGCCCTCGCGCGAATCCATGGCTAAAACTGTGTACGCCAGGATCTCGGTCGGTATTTCCAGCTGCTGACGTTTTATGTCGTTACACAGGGAAGAATCAAGCCTCTTCAAAGTCTTGGATGAGGTACAGTCCATCATTTCAACCAATCTAACAAGAGGGTAAATATCACTAAAATTAGGAGCATAATCCCAATGGTCTAAACAAATATTTGGAAATATTGCATCCTTCCAATTGATGCTCAAGATAGAAGAAGGTGCCATAGTTGTGGTAATGCAACATCAAGATGTGGTAGGCATAGTAGAAGTGAGTACAGATCACATCAAAGAATCATTCAGTATGCCTATTATGCCCCCTAGTAGATCTAACTAGGACCAGATATGCTCAAATACTTCTTGGGATTTCGATGACTCTTGTGCAACATGAAGATGTATTAGATCTATTATTGTAGATAGGATAAGTGATGGCCACCTTATTCAACATCCTCGATGATGTCACTATAGCACAATCAAACCTCATTACCACTAAAGAAAAATTGGTCATGGAAAAGACAAAGGTAGAGCACAAAAAAGAAAAAGTGCAATGGTTATAATAATAGTTGACTACCTTGAGAGCTGAAAGACAAGATCTTGCTTAATTTATCATGCCTAACTAGGTAGACCAATTTAGAATAGAGCATATGATCAAGTTGGTTGAAGAAAATAAAGCTATCAATTAAGAAAAAGGGATGGTGGTCTAGAATTCCTTTGATACTAATGCACAATCTTATGCTTACAAAAAGGCATTGACCACCACTCAAAAGGAGAATAAATAGCTCATTGCAGAAAACTCCAAGTTGATCACCATTGAAGCACAAAATAATATTTTGGAAGAAAGCATCCATTATTGGAGGAAGAAAATGATGAGGATCAGTCAAGATATCAATAGATTAGCTAGGAAAAATAGAATCCTCACAATGGAGGAGGTCTGCACTATTCAAAAATAGTCAATAATTGAAATCAGCGCATGACAAAATGAGGCCAAGAAACATAAGAAGATAAAGAAACACTTTCACAACCAAGTAGGCATGCATAAGCAAATAAATGAAAAAGAAATATAGATGGCTAAAGCTAGTATTGAAGCCATGACAACACTAAATCCTAACTAGGAATCCATGTTGGATAGTTATGCACTAGTTCATCAGGAAAAAGTGAAAAACAAAGACCTACAAATAGAAGATTTGAAGGAATCCATGGCATTGGATAATCTTAGATATGCCAACCTTGCCATGTTAATAGTAGGTTGGCCTAGAAGTAAGCTCAAAAAATAGGTAGCAACCACTTATGCATTATATTAGAAAGAATTTGTAGATAGAAAAGATGCTTTGCAAAAGCTTCATATGGCAAACTTGGAATTGAATGTGGTTAAAGACAACTACCATAGACAAAAGGATGTTGCCTCAGACCTAGCCAAGAGATTAATAGATTATCTAGAATTAAGAGAAAAAGCTAGGGCCTTTGAGGATGAATAATGATAGTTTGCAGCTTGTTATGTGAAGGTCAATAAGATGTTCCCACAACTAGCATGCTCTTGGGATGTATCGATGCCAGCACACATCAGTTTAGTAGCCTAAACTATAATGACGCATGGATAGAAGAAGAAAAATTACAGGCATTTCTTAATCACCAAAAATTTCACAAGCTTGGCAACAAAGGAAAGCATCCAATGGAGGAGCCACTGCCTCTAAGAAATACACAAGCTTCCCTAATTTTGCATCTTGTATTATTATGTCCCAATTTTTATGAAACACCACTGTGGCATGTAAAAGTTAATTGTTTTTTTTGATGTTTATGTTAGTTAATAATTCAATACCTTTTGAATATTTTGTAAAGAACTTGTTGCTTATTTTTTTAACTCAAGGATAAGTTTTCATTTAGTCATGGGCATATGATGAGTCATGCATTGGTCGGCCCTAATATCGAAGCCCTAATATTGAATACGTGATATCGGGTCCTAAGAAATGATGTCAGATATTCGATATCATCTCTTTTGTGCTAGCCTATAAATAGAACACTAAGGTGTACAGTTGGGATATAGTTTTTGTTCTCAATTTTTGTTAGTCTTTCTTAGGTTTCTACATTCAAGTTCTATTATTCCCAATGCATGCTCATAGTGTGATGTTTGTAATCATATAGTACCTTTGTTCGAGTCTGACGTACTTGGACATGTTACATGATTGGAAATAAAGATCAAGATTACTTCTGTCATTACCAAATTCACTTAGATTTATTATTTCTTTAATTATTTATTTAATTTTTTAATTATTTACTATTTTCTTTAGTTAATGTTTCCATTTATTGCTATTTACTATTCTTGTCATTAAGAAGAATGAGTACGAATTAATCACAAGCACTGGATACTCATCACACATAGGAAAGTTTAAGTTTTACTGTGCATTGTTCATTATCTTAATTAATTTATCGCTTTATTATCATTAGGAGTAACATGGGATTAGACAACATCATATGCCTCACTTTGGAATAAACGATACATGACAAAGCTACCACTAGGCCAAGTGGGAAGATAGAAAACTATGATCAAAGCATAATGATCTAGATGCCACAACTACTCCCATCTATGGAATACAATTGCATCATGCATGAATGCTCTTGATTTGTATGGTTGGGTGTAAGAGTACCTTGCTACTCATCAATAAGAAAACTTAAAAAAATAGAAAAGAATTTGGAAAGAATAAAATTAATCTTGAAGATTACATCAGAGATTAGAGATGACAAACAAGGAGGTTTATTACTCCACTTTTCTTTGATGAATGTGCTTGATAAACGCTCATTTAGGAAACCAAGTTATTGTAAATGTGAAAATAGAAAGAGTGGGAAAAGGATTGAATTGGATCAATATGTGGGTTTAGATTTAAACAAAATCACCAAAAATAAGGAAAACATAATGGGAATACAATATGTGCTAATAGGGAAGAACAAAGAGGTATTGGAAGCTCTAAAATTGCTAAAATTGCTTAGAGATTTTGATACCCAAGATGACACACACTGAAATTAGTCTTGTCCAAAGGTTTTCTTTTTTTTAAAAAAAAGATGTACAACCCCTTCTTAATTAGATGTATGATCCTATTTATAGGCCAGAAAAACTCATAGATCATGAAGAAATGATTCATTAGGGCTTACAAAAGCTTCTAGAATTTTCTAGATAGAAGAAATCACATATGAAGTTGTAGTTGATGTGAAAATATTGTCAATGCAAAAACGTGATGCTAGACATCAAAAAATAAAATAATGTTAGACATCAAGAATAATATCAAAGCTAATGTTGAAAATGTAAGCTAGAAGCCAAGTAACCAAAAGTGACGTCATGAATAACACAAGATGTCAAATTTTGATGCTTTGTAAAGATGATAACCAACAAAAACATTGTCAATGATGCAAGACAACAAAACTAGGATCTTTTGGAGACAATAATCAAGAACAAAATTGTTAATAATGTAAGACATCAAAGCTAGGACATTTTGAAAATACTTAAGATGATAAAAAAAATAGCGTACATGAAACTCTAACTTATATAGAAAAATCCAAAGTAAAGAAGAAATACTTATTTTGCCTTACCAATGTAAAGCATAAGAGGAGAAAGGGATAGAAAAAAATAAGGAGATAAATAAAAGTGGAAAAAGAGAGAAATTAAAGTAGGGGAAAAAGCATGTTAGGGACATTACCAATACATTAACAATATGGTGTTATGTCATAGAAGTGAAACATGGATAAATTCCTAGAACAAACTTCTCCCTCACCTTACTCATATGAATATTTACACTTCTTAAGTCACTCTACACTCAACACATCCTTATTATATCAAGCTAGTGATGTTCATTCAGCCTACTAAAGTGTTGAATATAAACAGGAATGGAATAGATGAGAGAAGGGAATAAGAGAAAGAAAATATAAATATAGTAAAAGAAAGCATAAATTATAGTATGTGAAAATGAATAGCTAAAAAGAAAAGGGAAAGAAGAGAATATTATCCATACACTTGTCATGAGGATGGTGCTATGCCATAGAAGTATGGCATGACTAAATTCTACATACTATATGGTAAAAAGAATATCATAAATAGTTGATAAATAATACTAATAATAATCCATCCATGTCCCACTTAATAATATACTCAGTCACATAAAGTAATGAGATATGAGTCTCTCAAAAACCTCATTAATTATGTTAAGCAAAATAGAGTAGAACATGATTGATAGAGTAGGAAAGTAAGATGAAAATAGCTAGATAGATATAGTAGAATGTTAGATAAAGAGGAGCAATATAAAAACCATGGAATATAAAAATATCTATGAGTTAGTGAAAACATGTATTATTGATGTAAAGGATGATGTATGGATGTAAACTACTACTACATGAATACATACTCAACCACATATAGTCAGTAAGTTTTAAAACATTAGAGAACTAAAGTGCTATTCATAGTAACTTTTCAAAAATGAACTATACATGATCTAAATTTTTTAAAGTTTTTTAATTTACTTTTTGTTAAATAGACAATTCCAGCTAGTAATGATGTGTATGAAGCATAGATTTATGAATTTTGAGTTTGATTTTATAAGGGAATCAAGAACCTCAAATAGTATCTTAGATTTAAGGGTTTTATAGATTTTTCTTTTCTTGAAGTTTAGAAATGGAATGAATGTAGTTGCATGTTCTTGCTCAATTTTTTGTTGATAGGAGATGAACCATTTAACTAAGGTTTTATNACATGTACTTGCTCAATTTTTTGTTGATAGGAGATGAACCATTTAACTAAGGTTTTATTATGATTTTGATCTAGAATTTTTGGACCATGATGATTCTATCACTATTTTAGTGAATAATGCCACCTATGCCACTAGTGCAATGGATTCAATAGAAAAATTACTATATAGGAAGCTAAATTTGAGCATAATTTTTATATTAAATACTATAGAAAAAGATTTGAAATTTCTATTATGGCATGTTATCTTGATATATGTAAATTTTTAATAATTTTTAGTTTTATGAAAAGTTTTAAGGAAGAACCAATGTGGAAAGNAATTTTTAGTTTTATGAAAAGTTTTAAGGAAGAACCAATGTGGAAAGAAAATGACATAGAGAATTATTGGCAGAAGACATTGCTAAATGAACTAAGTGTTATCATTGTAGTTTTAACATAGTAAAAAATGCAAGATGCAAAAAAAGATTTTAACATCTTAACTAATGTACATCTTGAAGTAGTAGAATTCATGAAAGGGTTTCAATGTTTAACATCGAATCAATTTCAACACTGAAGTAACTTTTGAGAGGATATTTTTTCACATTGTGCATTAGAGTGTCACATAGTCTAACATAAGAACTAATTTTGATGTAATACTTAGAAGTCTAGGACCAATGTTAATGTTATGCATTAAAAGTCTTCAATCTAAGTATTGACATATGAGATCAATAGGTAACTAAAGTACCAAACTATATTTTAAACATTGTTAAGATTTTAATTTAATCTTGTTACTATAGTCATGCTATAGCACAAAGGCTACTTGTAATTAAGCCTATGTTCTTCCTATTAGTGGATGAAAGATGTATCCTAGAGAATAAGAAAATATGAGGTCTATTAAATGTAAGCCACTATTTGATGATGTCTCCTTGATGTCATGCAAGCTCTAGGCCAAACAAGGGGCTACTAAACATCAAAATTGTTTCATCAAATACTTTTATGTAGTAATTTGAATAGGACTAGGAGAGGAGAATGTCCTAAGATCTTTGGAGTATATACTTCCTAGATTCCTAGATAAGCTAATGAAGATAATTTATGAGTAGTAGTAAAAGATAGAGAAACTATCCAAGAATATCCAAGTTTATACAAAATGTTTAAATAAGTTATGGAAGAGAAAGAAGTATCAATAACTTAGTTCCATTAGCACATTGCTCTTGAAGACATAGATATCTAGGGTAATGTTCAATATACCAGGTTCAAAATTTTTTGTTAAACGATGAGTTGGTTCTAAATGATTAGTAAAAGAATTTAGTAAAATATTAGTTATAGCTAATTAAAATGTGGATGTATAGGTTCATGGATCCTTATGTGTAAGGATCAAACTATTTTATGTTTTTGTAGATATTGTTGTCAGAATTTTGTCAACATTGCAATTAACAATTGCAGGTCATGTCTTTTTTGAAAGCTTAATATAGGAGCTTACAAATTCATTGATTTTCAAGAGAATATTAGAATAGAGGATGGCTACATCCCCTATGGAGTAAAATCCACAAGAAAATCTGAAGTGTCGTAAGGGATCTAGAACTATTCATAGACCAAAAGATAACCATCGATGGTCAAATTTTTGTTAGAAAAGAAAGGAACCTTTTTCTATTATTATACTAACTAGCTCATGATGACTATTATAGCTCAAATAAATCTACATGATGCCAAGTTTATTGATGTGATTAACTTGATAGAAGAATTTTAGGTATGGATAATGAATGCAACAAAAAGTACCTATAAATGGATTTTTGAAGTAAAAGAGATGAAATAATTCCATAAGTTTAACAAGGCAAGAATTTTTTATGCCTTAGACCTAAAACACTTTTATCCTAGTGTGGCAAAATATGGGGGCTAATAAAAGGTTATTTGGAAGAAAAGACTATTTTGTGGTTCATGTTAATTAAGAACAAATGGTTATCACATGGGATTGTGATATGCTAAGGTATTGGCTAAGCTTCCATGAGAAAGAATTAAGAATTCAAAGCTCTAAACTTAATTTTGTAGAGCTATCCATAGTGGAGGAATGGGTAAGGTCAAAAAAGAAGGATGTAGTTAACATGCAATAGGGAATAAATGAAAACTTGAAGAAGCTATTCCCCTTATTTGTTGAACATTTGTTTTGTAATAAAATTGGTCAAAAATGGAAGAGTAATTATATGGGA
>MNCI01000266.1:1274-20749 GCA_015680685.1 Gnetum montanum
AAAAATATCTCACCTAACTTCTCTCCCAAGTAACTTGGCCAACCAATTAGAAGGTTACTTGCCCAACAAGTTAGGCGGAAGTGATGTAGTTAGGGAGTTAGGAAGTTATACATAGAATTAGGAGAAATTTATGCTAACATTAATATTTATATTAAATGTAATGTGAAAAATAAATATTTTAATATCAATATTGTAAATATTTTTGTGGGTAGTAACTTATATATAAAATAATGTTTTTAAAATAATATTCTATGACTTGGGATAATTAAAGGCAAGTTTTCTAAAATAGGGCTTCACACTATATGTACTTTATTAATGGTTGTTATATCTATATATATGTATATATGTAAATTAATTTGTAAGATATTTTAGTCACCCGATGCTTTTGTAAAGTTATATACGAGTGGTAGTCATGAAATAATTTTACATATATCTTGGTGAAAGTGGCAGAGTTAATGAATGGGTTAAAATAATTCTTCTTTGTCTTCCCTGGTAAATCGCGTGGATAATCGGCAATGGTTCCAAAATAGCAGGTGTAATCGGCTGGTTCGTTTTCTCCTTTCTCTGCACAAAACCTGTAAAAATTGACACATGTTCTACCCAAGATCAAAAGTGTTGTATCACCCAAACCGTATGTTTGAACCGCCACCACAAAATCGTAGCCAACTGCCACCGCGGGAGAAGGCTCTGCCACTGCATCTGGGATTTCCGTTTTGCCCCAAATTGGCTTAGGGCTTCCTACGTTTTTTGAATTTTTCCTTGAATTGTCACCGCCATTGTCATTGATCACAGAACCAGGGGCGAATGTATTGTGGATCTGCATCCGCTGAAACCACAGGAACCTTCAGAACCATTGTTGCCCGCACAACTGAAACCGCTATGGCCTGCAACAAAAATAAAATCAGGGCCCCAACAAAACATGACTTCTTTCTCTGTATATTGTCTAGAGAGGGTTTATATTTTTTTACAAAAATAATATCCCTGCGTTTTGCCCTACATTGGCCTCAGTTCTGTCCGAGTTTCTCCATGCGATTGCTGCTTGAAACCCCTTTTAAACCGGCTCATCGGTGAAAGAAGGGCCTCCCACGTGCTCCACGAACTTAGGTTCGGCATCTGGCGAGTCGGCAACATAGATCCGGCCAGTGTGTGGATGCAGTCTAGAACGGAAAGCCAAAGGAATTACCCCAGTACCATGGCATTCAGTTCTGCTTTTTTTTCTAATTTCATTTTTTCCCGACAGTGTTAACAATGGGCCTTTGGTCATACGTGAATTTGGATTTTCTGCAATACAAAAACCATTACATCCTTTGATAATTTTAAATCCACGAATTCAAAACCAGTTGGTAGTCCATTAGGTCCTTCACTTGTTTCCAACTCTTAGCCGATTTTTGATAATCCATTACCCACGGTGTTGTCTATTCTGCCAATATTAATCAAGGAGTATCCTTTCTTGTGGTAAATAATCACCTCTTTTTTTATTCCAACCTTCACTCAAGAAAATATCTTGCCATTTTAATTTACTTTCCAAGAAGGCTTCAACATCAAGATTATTTACCTGGCTTGCTTCTCCAAGAATACCCATTACTCACAATACTAAATTGCAAATTTACAACTAGGGATTGTGCTAATATTTTGAACAAAATATTCCAACTGCTCCATGTAATGGCCAAATGTGCCAACACATACACTCTTTGACTCCTACTATAGGCACTTAGAAAAATATTCTAACTTTTGAATGATAAAACTATAAGAGCTTCACTATAACTATGAGACTTATTATCATAAATGTAGCTAGTGAATGCATATTTATAGGCAAAATAGGAAGCCCTATTGATGTGTATGCATCAATAGGTCAAACCCTATGTTGACAGGATCACATCCACTAGATCCTTTTGATGGCTCTTGTTGATGTAGCTAACCAAATGACTCATCATACCATCACAACTAAATAAAAACTCATCATCAAGTTCTTTACAAAATTTGTGAACGTATGGGATTATTGACACATAAACTACACAACAAAAAACTAAGTGTCCAAAGTGTATGGTTTACAATGATTTCAAAATTTTGGTGTTTAGGACAAAAAAATTGCACACCAAGACAAAACTAACAAACATAATTCCTTAAATGATGTGAAGAAATTGGAGAAGATTAAACAGTCCTAGGCAATGAAGGCTCCTAAGGCTTCAAAGGACCTTCTCTTGCTTCAAGTTCACATGGTGGTTAAGGCAATTGTGGTTGTTTGATGACATTTGTAATGTCTAGCAGAAGATGAAAGGTGTTCAATAGTGCCTTCAAATTCTCCTCCTTTTCCCTGAGATCATTCATAGTCCATGTAGCATCTCAAATGTGGGCTAGAGTGGTAACATCACAGGGATAGCGCATTTTTAGGAACAGTTTCTTCATGTTGACAAACTAGGTAACGAAACATTTTCATTCAACATCAAATGCCTTGAGAGCATTCTATAGCTCCTGGTAGTCATTCATCATTTTGTCTAGGTTCTTAGTGATGGATCTCTTATTGGTGAATCATTCCTTGAGAACCTTGAGTTCAACATTAGCAATCTCAAGCTTTTTCTTGATCTCCTTATGGGTTTTAAACTTTGCCTTGTACAAAAAGTATGAGTTGGCCACTTGCTTCTCCAACTCCACCTATAGTCATCCAATAGTTAGCATTGATAGATTTTCATAATGAAGATTGGAAAGCTTCATGTACTCCATCATCTCCTCGATCTGTAGCTCTCTCATGTGAATTTTCACCTTGTTGTAGTCATTGAGATCATCAAAGATAGGCTGTTAGATGTCATCTCATTTCTTGAGCTACTGGAATGCCTCATTGGCTTTTTCCTTCATCATCTAGATGTTTTTTTCATTGATTTATTTCTATAGATCAACCTTAACCCTATAATGATTCTTGACTCTCTCAAATTTGAGAGCTTTGTTCTTCCAAGTAGTTATCTCTATCACAAATTTTTGGCAAAGGGCTCAAACTTCCTCCATGGAGATATTTCTAGTTTCAGCTACCAATCTCCTTAGTTCAATTTTCACTCTATCTAGCTGCTCTTGTTGTTTATGGATAAATTCTTACATCTACTACTTCTGCACATCAACATTCTACAAGTGATGATTCTCTATGGTCAGGATTTCATTATCATGGCATGTCTAAACCAAGTCCTTCTGAATGGTGTATGTCTTGGCATTTGCCATGAACTAGTTAAAGATGGTTATTTCCATTGCATTCTCAACCTATTTGAGCTTGCTCTAAAGCTATTAAAAAGCTTCATCATGTGTTAGCGTAGAGTTGAGAAACATAGGATCAGCAAGGTAGGCTCTTAATTCTACAACCTCTACAACCAAATGTTGGTTTTGTGCTTGGGCTATTTTGAGTTTCCCCTCCAATATGATGCACTTGCTCATTGTCTCTAATAGCTACAATTGGGTTGTAGTAATTGTTTCTAAAAGATTGAAGATATTTGGAATTGAATGCCCAGTTCTCAATAGTCAATCTAACGACTCTTTGTATTGGGCTACACTTAATTTTTTGCTAACTACTCTTGCAAATATCTATACATATCTAAGTATAGAAACATCTAGTATAAACACCATAGGTGCATTTAAGGCCTTTGAAATTCTATCAGTAACCACCTCTACTACTATCTTCTATCCATGGTGCTGAATCACCAAGACAGTTACTCCTTTGCCCTCTTCCAGATGCACCAAAAAAGTAGTAGCATTCCTAGAGATTTCTAGGAATTTATGCTATTAAGAGAGAGATATTGTTACCTCTTAATTGATAGGATTTGATCTTTCATGTAGCTACATTCATTGGGTAAATAAAATTCACCCACCTCCTTCCATTTGGTTGATGGTTCATGCTACTTTATTTAGGTGACTCATCTCTAGGTGATACACAAATGGATCATCATCACTCATTCCTACTCGCTACTCTTACTCATGCAACAGTTGCTCTTTCCTCTCATGCATGCATTCCAGGGAAAAATAGGCCTCCAACATTGTTTCACAAGTGGATCATGAAGGTGGTGTTCATTTCTCCTCTTCTTGGATGATCCAAGTAGGCACCTTATCTTTCATCATCTCCACCTAGGAAGTGGATGAAGCACATTAGATGACATCATTTGTGTAGCGTGTTATGCCTTCCCTCTTGCATAATTTTCTAATGAGGCATGGGAAGGAAAGTGCCTTCCTTCCATGTTCATTTTCTTTAAATCACTTCTCTATTTGAAGATAGATTAGTTGTGGAAGGTTGATTGGGAATTAACCACTTAGAGTAGCACATACACAGGTGGAGAACACTATGATCTTGCTTAGCCTCATCATTGGATTGAGGTGGAAGGCCACAATCTTGAAGTATGCACATTTCACTATGGTGAGCATGTCAAACTCCATATGATCAACTCCATAATAATTCTATGTCCATTCCTTCATGATGTTAGGATCTACCTACATGGGGATTTCTACAAGATTGGCCCTAATTTTAAGTAACCTAAAGACTTCTATAATGGCTTTTAGCAAGTAGGACACTGAAATGTCCTTGATGTTGAACTGGCTTGCTAATTTTTCTATAAGAGATATGTCTCTCCCATGTACCAATCCCTACTAGAAGTGATTGTGGATCACATGGAAGAGTTTGGTAGCTAAGCTTTGACTTTTGGTAGTATGAACTCCAAGAAAGGTCCAAAGTTTAATTCCTGAGCATTGATTTCTGGACCTCCCTATTCATGATCTTCCTAAGATAGGCATCCATCAAGGTCACACGAACATTTGATCTTGGTTCAAGTAACTCATCTTGGTGAGACTCTTTTATTGATATAGCTTCTTCAAGAGTCTGTCAGATAAATTCCACTTAAATCTCCTCCCAAAGAGGTCTCGTAGAATGGATATCTCCATGCTCATGGGCTTGTTCTTAGCCCCTTCCTATTCATGGTTGTTTGTACCTTTGTTGGGATGGTCCTCCTTCCTACACGTGCTTTTCTTTATGTGTCATTTATGGTCAAAACATAACCAAGGATTAGCATTTAATGTGTAACTTATAACAGTTAAGTACCTTTTCCATTGGGCAGTTATGCTAAGTTTTGACCATGGAAGATTGATTATTTTATTATTATTTTATTAATTATTTCACTTAGAATGTCACTAGAGCTTGTTAAGAGGGTTTAACTCTTATAATTTGATGTTTTAATGTTGGTTTCTTTATTAAAACTTCGTAGGAGTTAGAAATTTTTCAAAAAAAAGTTCATTAAAAACTTAAGGTTTGTGGTCCCCACAACAAAGAGCTTACCTTCAATAGCTATAGGGTTGAAGAAAAAAGTGAATCAGACAAATGGTTAGGAAGATATTGCTCTTGGAAGGTTTTGGGCTCTAAAAAATTCAGAAACTCCTCCTTCATTTATGTGCAAATGTGAAAAATGCTAAGAGTTGCCACCCATTTAGATGCAGGTGGATCCCTATGGCAATGGGATCCCATTTACATATGTGCTTCATCAATTGGTACCTGTCTATGGAGCCTATGCCAAAAATTTTTCACTTTCAAAAATATGAAAAATAGAGATGATTTGAACATGGAATTGACATTTTTGGAGATCCAAAAAAGCCATGAACATGATGAAATGCTAGAAGAGGGCTTGAAAATTCAAAAAAATTGGAGAATTGATTAGAGAATTAATTTTATGGAGAAAATGTCTTAAGAATCACACACTTGGATGCATTGATGGGGCAGATCAAAGATTTGATTGCTGAAATGCCTAAGGATAAGGAACTTAGCTAATCTAACCAAGAGATGTGCAAGTGGGTCCTCCTCATAGCTAGTTCAAGTCATTTTTTCCTTTACATAACCTTAACTAAGGAGTCCATGGGCCCCACATTTTATTAATACTAATGAAAAGTCAAGGATCAAATCTGGAAGAATCTACCCAATAATTTTGATACATCAAACTAAGACATTGAACAAGAACATGGGCAATTGATAGTAAGGTGAGTTATGAAAAGCATTGATGGATGAGAGAGAAAATGGAATGGAATTCCAAATCGTGGTAACATGAAGTCCCTTGTGGATTCTATGATTTAATGATCCAATAAAGTTCATCCTTAGTCTAGATCAAAACCAACCACTTTTAGTGACTTTGGATCATCACTCTAGAACCAAACCATTTCCTAGAGACACAAGAATGCTCCCAGAGATCAATCACCATTCCTTATTTTGGAAGAAAAGAATAGTAGGAAGTGAGAAAGGTCCTTAGTTAGAGGGGACCTTTAGGCATGGGTAACACATCTTTCTAGTCCTGTAACCAGTGCTTGTAGCTCGTTATTTTGTCTAAGCAATGTGCTTTGAATTTTCATCATATGTTTTTTTTTTCTTTGTCTTTTTTTTTTTTGAATTTTATGTTTTCTATGGATTTTTGGATGGGAACCATACCATGTAAAGACTTATTCAAATTTTTATTATTAGTTGACATGGAACAATAAGAAATCTATGAAAAACATAATTGCACTCAACTAGAAAGGTACAAAGAGTATTGAATCTCCTTGAAGTCACACCTTATTCAAACCTTTGAATCTTTCCCAAGTTTGAAAACTACAAAGGTCACAAGTTCATTAATGTTTTATTAATGAAAAAGGGACCTCATATTTCTAAAACAAGAAAAACTATAGAGTTTATGGATGGGTGGATGATGCGAACTCACTACCTATTCCATGAAAAAGAAACTTTGTCTTAGTCATCAATCATCAAAATTCAAAAATAAAAACTAGATATTAAATACAAACCACCATTAGTAAACAACTACAACATCACTATGTCCTATTGGCAACAAAGCATTTTTATTATAAAATAAGTAGAAAAATTCATACCAAAATAAAGTAAAATATAAAAGAGATTGTAAAATATTCAAGAAAGTCAAAATGTACTAATGATGTAAAACAAAAATTGGAAAAATAACAAAGTATAAAAGAAAAAGGTATAAAAATAAAGAAATTGCAAAAAAAAAGTGTAAAATAAAAAAGTAGAAAAATTGAGCCACTAGTATGGTTAGCATGGATGGACATCTCCTCCATGATTGAGTTGAAAGGAGAAGATCCAAAAGATTGAGTGAGATTGTCCATCCAATGAGGTGTTGCTTGCACTAGCTTGCTTAGGCTTGTGAAAAGGTTTAAGTTATTACATGTTGACTAGTTGCTTTTTATTTAGGCTCTTAGGTTTATATATTAACATGGCCCCAAAAGAAAAGGTTTTATAAATGATATACGGCCCTTCCTACAATGTTTGAAACTTAGTCTTTTAAGGTAAATGTGTGGCATTCTAGTAGAGGACCTTGTCTCTAGGTTGAAATTTAACTTTCCTTATTTTAAGGTCATGGTATTTTTTTGTTGAATGCCTTGTGCACTTCATTCAAGGATAGTGCCACCAATCTATTCTCATCTAGCACATTAAAGTTTATCGGTCTTTCTTTCTATGCTAGGCTAAGGTTAAGGTCAAGGTTAGAGGCTATTGAAAGTGTACAAAGCTTGGATTGGATAGGAAGAGTTCGTAATTTTTCATACACCAGCTCATTGGGAGAGTAGCCTATAGGGAGTTTCCATGTTCAAAAATATGCCCATAGAGCATCATTAAGTTTTGTGCTCCACTCTCTCCTATATTTGTTAAGATCTTTGTGATCTCCCTATCGGTGACTTTAGCTTGACCATTAGCTTGGGGGTGATAAGGTGTTGTTAGTTTATGTTTGACCCCCAAGCATTGCATGAGCTTGCAAAAGGTAGTCCCTATAAAGTGAGTACCATTGTCAAAAATCAGTGCATGTGGCACTCCAAACTTGTTTACAATATTCTATTGTACAAACCACATACTAATAGAAGATGCAAAGTCAGTGATGACTATTGCTTTTGTCCATTTGGTACAATAGTCAATAGTGACTATTATGTGCACCTTTTCATTTGACATGGGGGTGATCGAACCCATGAAGTCCATGCCCCAAATTCTGATGGGTTCTAATGGTTAGATCCACTGTTGAGGATCCTCTATTCATGTAATCATCCCACCATCTTATTAATAATGTTTGCAAGAGCAGACGAATTGATGGACATACTTGAAGATTGTTGGCCAATAATACCCTGCCATCAAGATCTTAATGATCATGTGTCTCCCTACATATTAATCCCCATAAGGACCCTCATTAGTGTCTTGGAGAATGTGTAGGTAATCAATATCAAGGACACATCAATGCACAAGTTCATCAACACATACCTTGTAAAGGTATTCATTGATTTCCATGAAGTGTTTGACCTAATGAAGAAATTTTTGTATCTTCCAATGATCTAGATCTTGTGGCATCTCTTGAGTGCGAAGATAAGTGAGGATGCCATTGTACCATTTTATTTCAATGTGAACTTGTTCATTTATTGCATTGATGAAGAGGATTTCATCAAGAAATTGATTAGATAGAGGGCTCTCCTCCTCTCTGTTTTCCCATCATAATTGAGACGAGTGATCAGTGACCATGTTCTTAGTTTTCTTTCAATCTACCATTGTAGGATTAAACTCCTATAAGATCACCAACCATTGTATGACATGGAGGCTCACCACTGGCTTGTTCATAAGGAAGTGAATGGCATTATGATTAATATGTACAAATACCTTGTATCCAAGCACATGGTGCCTAAATTTCTCCAAGGCATACACCACTATCATTACCTCTTTTTCTATTATGGTATAATTGATCTATGCACCCACAATACTTGGCTTTTGTAGTGGATATAATAAGGAAATTTCTAATCATCCAAATGCATAATCATAGCTTCTAAGACATAGTTTGATATATCCATCATGATGTAAAATGGGGGGACTAATTAAGTGCTCGTAGAATTGGAGTTTCTACAAGCTTCTCCTTAAGCTACTAAAATTTATTTTTGCATTTCTTAGCCCATATGAAGGGAGCATCTTTCTTTGAAATCTTAACTAATGATTTAACAATCTTAGAGAAATTCTCTATGAATCATTGGTAGTAGCTAGTATGTCTAAGGAATGACCAAACATCTTTAGCAATTTCCAATTGGTAGGTTATTCCTTGGATGATCCTAATCTTTTCAAGGTCCACCTCAATCTCTACTTGTGATATTTTGTGCCCCAACATAATTCCCTCCTAGAACATGATATGCCTCTTCTACTAATTGAGAAGAAGATTGGCCTCCACATACCTTTTAAGTACTTACTCAAGGTGATCTAAGGCTTGCTTAAATGTAGTGCCATAGGAGGAGAAGTCATCCATGAAGACTTCCATCCCGCTACCAATTTTCTCTTGAAAAATACTTAGGAAAAGGTGTTGGAATGTTGCAAGGACATTACAAAGACCAAAAGGCATCTTTTTATATGTGAAAGTCCCTTAGGAACTTGTGAATGTTTTTTTGGTCTAATCTTCTAACATGATTTGAATCTAGTTATAGTTGCTATAACCATCCAAAAAATTGTAATAATAATGCCCAAAGAGAGTGTCCAACACTTGGTTCACAAATGGAAATGAGAAATGATCTTTGAACATTATCATGTTTAATAGCATGAAATCAATACAGATCCATCACATGCCACATTTCTTTGACATGATCATGAGTGGGCTAATCCACTCACTATCTGCAATGGGATAGATGAACCCTGCCTTAAGGAGTTGTTTAATTTCCTCTTTAACGATCTACTTCAATTTGGTATTCAGCCACCTCTGTAGCTACCTCTTTGGCTTGATGGAAGGATTAGTATAGATATGATATTGGCATATTCAAGGATCAATCCCTATTAGTTCAAGATATGATCAAGTAAAGGCTATTAACCATTTGTTGGCCTCTTTCAACAGCATTCTTTTCTACATAGGAGCAAGGTTGGCATTGATTATTATTAGCTTGCCATTAGAAATGCATATTCCATGCTAGCAAGTAAATTTTTTAACTATAAGGGCTTCTATTTAAAACTATTAAAACTTTTCAACTCTTCTGAATAAGTATCGTTAGGTTCATCATCAAAGAGTTGGCAATGAACTTGCTCCAGTTCATCCACACCTTCAACATAGGCACATGTTAAGCTCTCAGTTGGTTCTATGCAAAGTGTGCTACTTTCAAAATCAGCTATCAACCACTGGGTGTTCTCCTATTTTGGAGCTGACACATACAGGCACTTTTGAATTTTAGATTCATTTGCACATTTTCTACATGCTTTGATTGATGTGATTTTGATAGACCATAACTTTTGCACATAGTTGCACCCGGTGTCATTGTATGCAATGCATGGAGCTCTCTTCTTCTTCATCTTTTGAAAAGCATTTTCCTTGAAAATTTCCAAAGAAAGATCTCTAATGTTCATTCATGCATCAACAGTGCTTAACAAAGCCTTTCCCACAATGATTGGAAAGTCCTCCTTGCAGTTATCAACCTTGATCACTAGGAAATCAACAAGATAGAACCACCCACAAATAATGATCACAATGTCCTCCACCAGTCCCAAGGGAATAGTGATGGACTAATCTACCAATTCTAAATGAATGTTTCTCTTCTTAGGAGGAGGCAAATTCTAGGATTTGTACATTTCATGGGAAATCAAATTATAACCATAACTTAAATCATTTCTAGTAGTTTACATGTAGATGAGAGGTATTCTAGGATCAACTCTTTTCCTAAGAAGGTTTCCAACCTTGATCCAATTAGATATAGTATGGATTAACATGATTATGTAGATCTTGGAAGGCATTTGGTTTGAAGGGCTCTCAAAAATAATAGATGCAAAGGACGAAGGAGATACAAGGCAACCAGCCACATAAGTCGATGAGGATTTTGTAGGGCTATTGATCCAAAAGAATCATCTTTTATGGGATCTAGGTTTTAAACCACTGGGTGGAGGAACCAGTTGTAAGTTAATGGTCCTAGTAGTGTTATGTTATTGTTGCTACACAAGAATTTCCCCTACATGGATGGAGCAGGTGGTAATTGGGTTGGAAAAATGATGAAAATATGCTGAAGGATGAGGAGGATGATAATGGTATGGGGATTTCCCTCTAGGAGATGGAGAATGAGTTTTGTAATTCTCTAGAGGGTAGTAGTAATGCTAAAAAGAAGCATCACTAGAAGAGTCATGCAGAGACATGGGTTACTAAACATAGTATCCATATGGATTAGGTTATCTACAAGGGTATTGCTACCTAGGTGGTTACATCCCTCATGCCTATGGTTATTACCATTGATGGTACTACTTGTATGGTTGTGGTGGAGCTACACTTGGATAATACTCTTGTTGTTGCTAGTGGAACTGCCTAGGATTATCTTGAGGATAATGTAATCTTCTAGGTGTTTGCCTTCTTACTAGCCTAGGATTTAGGGTGTACATCCTAGACTCTTGCAAATGTGACACAATAGGGCAACATCCCTTAGGATGTTCATATTGGTAGATGTCACACCCACCATCATCATCTTATTCTAACTCCACAACCTCTTCAACTACAGTATCTTTACCCTTACCCCTTTGGTAGGCACATTTAGCTTCCTTCCTTCTCTTGCAATCACAATCACTACCTTACTCTTTGGATTCCTCTACAATTTTCAAAGTAGTTTGGAATTTCTCATCCAAGGATTTTTGAATCAACGTGTTTCACTACACCACTTCATCAAGTGGTGCCTACCCCTCACTATCATAGGATTAGACCTTCCTTTTTCTAATGGAAGGATCCCAGTTATATTCTTTAGCACTTCCTCATTTCCTCAACTCACCTTATTCTTTTGCAACCTACTCAATCAACCTTTAAATCTAATGGATACTTAGTTTTGACAATCTCCCTTGAGCATAGATCCTAAGGGTTTTCCTTGTTTCTGATCAGAGCCCATCTATGATATGGCAAAGCTACTTCCTGTTGGCGACCATTTGGGACACGATCGCCAACGAGTGTTCTCAAATAGGATTTAGGTGCTTACTGGTCTCTGGAAACACCAAGGCCCAGATACCTCCAAATAGACTTAGTAGTTAATGTGAGTATGTGTGTGTGCTATTGCAGTGTGCGATTGTATAAAATGAAACGATTGCGTTGTGTGCAAACTACAAATGACTTATCATAACAAGATTCAGCCAACTTTGTCAAGTACTGTTAGTTGTTGAGAGTTCCTATTTTATTCAATTGCCTAGTCTATGTGGTCCTTATAATACCCACTTGTAATAAATAAAATTTTGTGAAAACATTTGAGCACAACTCTACGAATCTACTTCTAATTTTCCCTAGAGAAAGAGATAGTTCCATAAGAAAACTAGAAATAGAGCAAGATTCAATGGAAATAGACAGAAAAGAAAGCATATTTGTGTGGACCTCAAATATTTAAACAAGGTAAAATGAAACGAGTAAACACTTCACAATAAAGCTATCCCAAATTCAATAACTACGAATAGTTCAAACTTCCAAGGTTCAAATAAGTAATTTCTTCAAGACAATCCTACTACGTTACCAAAAATTGCTACGTAAACTATCATGTACAAGACTCCATTTTGGCTAGATAATGGATGTCAATAATTGCATTCAATAGAACCTTCAAAAGACTTGACAATTTCTGATTGAAATACCACGGAGATTCACTTTAGGGATAAAAAAAAGCTATTCTAGTCCCATCAAAATACCAAAGATTTTCTAAACCCTCTTGACTATTGAATCGTTTAACGACATGACTACAAGCAGAGGCTCTCTTGCAACAATCCTAATAGCAATTCTTATATGTTGCACAATAACCAAATTCACTACTAAAATGCTTTTAAGGCTTTCAAACACAAGCGCTTCTATGGAAACATTTTAACAAAAATTTCCTATCAGGCAACAAGAACAATAAGAGAAATATAAAAATCCCAAAATTACTTGCCAAGGATGATACCATCTAAACCACTAGCTAAACAATTTAAACAAAATAGAAAATAAAAAAACATAACTCACAGGACCATGACAAAGAGGCTAAAATATTTTCTTTAGCAAGTCATCTTACAAGCAATCTTTCATACTTTCTTCTTTACAAATGCTCTTCTCCAAAGACTCAAAGTGTCTCTCCAAGTGAGAGCCCAAGTGCTAGCTAGTAGCCTTCCAAAGTGTGATGTCAATGTCTTCTCCCAAAAGTATGATCTTTCTGCACCCCCCCCNTGTTTGAAAAATAATGTTTTAAAGCCTTGGAATAATTAAATTAAGAGGTAATTCTTTCACACTACTAGCATATGTGACATTGCTGAATTAATCACCAAACCATTTAAAATTTTTATTTTGATGAATAAAACTGCAACTCTAATTCACTGACATTAGCCCAAAATATCTCTTGACACCTTTCTTAGTGTGCCTTTGTGTCTTTGTTGCCACATTCTGTGGACTGGTATGCGATATCGAATGCTTCAACGTCAGGCAAGGCTGCTATTTCAGATTGCAGGTTCTAGGGGCAAATGATATTTGTGATTACTGTTTTTCACCACCTAAAAGTTTGAAATCAGTTCCCGGTTGTGATGTTGTTTCTGTTTTCAATCTTGTTGTAGAAATTAACCTGTTTCTATATTTTCCAAGGGTGCACAACCACGAAATTTGCCAAGTTGTTTGAAAACAGTGCTGAGGTAGGTAGGGTTTGGTGATGCGTAGAATAGCGGTGCAGAAATGGATAGGTTTTGGTGGTGAAATCACTCCTCAGCTGCCGACGTGGACTGCCACGTAGAGCAAGAGCTCGCTATTACAGTGGCAGTGCTGGAGAAGAGGGTGGTTTGAAGATGAACATGGGGTTTGAACAAAACACGATTTTGTTTCTGTGTGTGGACGAGGGTTTTGATTTTTTTCTTTGCTGCCACGTCCATGGCAAAAGGGTTTTGTCCCTCAGGGACTTGGCTATGCCCATGGAGATGGTGGTTTTTTTTCTGTGCCCGTCTGTGCCATGATAAGCACTGTGCAGTTGGTAGTTTTGCACTCCCGCTGCTCTAGTGAAAATGTGATTTTTCTAGAACGCCGCAATTAGGAACAGACTGAAAACTTATTTGCATCTCCATTAAAACCCATGGATCATCAAGCTTATTTGCATCTCCTTCGTCTTCGCTTGCAACTACACATTCTTCAGGATGATGGAGGCACTGCTGATTTTTATTTTTATTTTTTGATTTTTTCAAGGCAGGAATGGCCGCCGAGAATTGGAGTTTCAAACATTATCTTAGGGCCAAATATAAAACCAAACTTAACAATAGGGATTTTTAATTTGAGACCTTTCCAAAAAGAATTTTTCAGAGCACGTTCTTCACCAATGCTTTTCAAGTAAATAATATAATTCCTTGTTTGCTATTGTACTATCTTCCAATCTTCAATAAGGAATAATCTGGCACTTTAATTTTGTATCAAGGAGGCCTCAACATCATTTTATTTAACACCCATCAACCCATAACCTTAAAGCTACATGTTTACTTCTAAATTTTCAAACATACGATGTTCCAATTTTGGATAAGATAGTCCTACTGTTCCATGAAATGGCCAAATGTGCCAACACTTCCATTGAGAATAATCATGGCTAGGACATCTGTGCAAGAGAGAATAATACCTGCCCATGGCTACATCTAAGGGTTCATATGTTTTTTGACACTAGCCATGGATTTGCTTCCTCAAATTGGACACTCTAGAGTATGTCTGATATTTATCATTAAATAGCTTAAGCATCATACTCCATTTATGAATTGATTATAGATCTAAGAAGGAGTACCAACTTTCTACTTATTTTTTGAGTGTCCTAGGAAACAACTTAAGTTTCTTCTAGTTTTTCTCTATATTTTGCAAGGTACAAGCATCGTGAATGGCTTGAAGATGGCTCTATGGCTCTAAGTTATATCCCTCCTTAAATCTAGGGATATTGTTCATGTCCAACCTCTTGATTCTACTATATCTCACATGCTTGGTTGGAATTCTAACTTTCTCTATGATGTTTAGCATGCTTCAAGTTTCTAGTAAAGGTTCATCATCATCATGATTTTGATGATGTCCATGATGTCCTCTACTACCCCTTTAGTTATGGTGAGGCCTACGATCATTATCCCATTGTTCACCTTCATCATAGTTTCATCCCTTGTAGTTTTGATTAGATTTAGAGAAGGAAGAAGAAGATGTAGATGAAGAGGATGAAGAGGAAGAAGGGCTACCATCATCACAATGTCTACCACTTCCTCTTTGCTTTTCATGGCCACGATCATTAGGTTTATAATCATTATGATGCTTGCCTAAGTTCTTGAATTCACTCCCACTTCTACCTAAACCTGAATTATTAATAATGGACTATAGATTTGGGTTCAAACCACCTTTACTAGAGTCAATGTGTTGAGAATCTTTATCTTGAGAACCACTAGAGGGAGGGCCCTCCTTTTCATTTTGATTTAGTGGGAACAAGGGGTTAGTGAATTTTTTTCCCTTCATAGCTTCATGGCTCTTCTCCTAGTGTTGATCTCATTTGTGTTGTGTTTCTGTGGGATGGTAGTCTTGATAGTCATTGTCCTATATAATGTATTCATCATGGAGATCATAGATGCCCAACCTCTTAAGAGTTTGGAGTAGCATCCCAGGAACAAATCGATCGGGTAGTAACACAACGTTACCGTCCATGTCTCTCCACTGTAGTTGTTCATCTTGATGCAAGATGAAGGTGAAATTGGGTACAAACTCATTTCATGAGTATACACCAGTCTAAATTCTTAGGGCATTGGTGAATTTGATTCATCATGCCTATGAGAAGAAGACATTTTGGATTAAAAGAAAAATTCAATGTGCTTTAATTATAATTATAATTTTTATTTTTTTCAAATGATTGTGACTTTAGGGTTCATTCCAATGATCTCAAATAATATGCACTAAGTCCTAGATAGCACATGTATCAAACTACAAGTCCCTAGAAACAATGCTAGTGATGAGTAGCAAGTAGGTTGCAAGTAGGCCCTATGTCCAACCATATGAATCACTAAGCGTTCATGCACGATCTGGTCAAATTTTGTCGACTTATAGCCTTTGAAGTACACTTGTCTTTAGGAAGTGAAACTATCCATCACAATTGTTGTCTTCCCAGTTACACTTGTGAAATGCAAAGGTATGGTTAAGTGTAATTGAGGTAAATGATTTTTATCATTTTTACATTTTATGTTCTAAGTCACCTAAGAATAAATAATGATAAATAAAGTAATTTAATTGCTAATTTAATTTAACTAGCTAACATTTAACTAATCTTAACATAAGCATCTATTTTCACTTGTCATACATATCTTGAACACATTTAACACAACTGGGTTATCAAATGTTAAGCATTACTAGAATTACCAAGTGCTAAGCATATGCTTGAAGTGGTCATATTTATTTGCTTAATTAATCGCTATTTAATCTAGATTAAGTAATTACTTAAAGCATTAAAGGAAGTTGCTTAAAATATTAAATGCATAAAGGAAATAATTAATCTATCTCAAACTACTGCAAGATTTATCAAAAACCTCATCTTTATTACCACACACACTTCCATGCTTAGGTACAATAGTTCTTGAATAAAGATCCATACACTCTTTGACTCCTACTGTAAGCACTTAGAAAAATATTCTAACTTCTGAATGACAAAATTGCAAGAGCTTCACTATAATTATGAGAATAATTATCATAAATGCTATTGGTGATGACATATTTATAGGTGAAACAAGGAGCCCTATAGATGGGTACACATCAATGAGTCAAACCCTACATTGATGGGATCATGTCAATGGGATCTCACTGACAGGGTTGCATCGATGAATTCTCATTAATGGGGTTGCCTTGATGGCATCCCGTTGATGTGGCCAACCAAACAACTCATCATTAATCAAGCAACATTTTAAACTTTGAAGGAAGAACAAAAGAATGAAGTCAATGATCTTTGCAAGAAATATGTAAAGGAATTATTCATCATTCAATCTAGATTAACTATAACAATATTTCTGAAAATTATTATGCATTGAACTACCAAAGCTACATGGGATGCACTAAAAATTACTTATAATGGATCGTGAAAAGTTCATGTTGCCAAGCTACAAGTATTAAGAAAATATTGAGTCTTTCTATATGCTAGATTTAGAAAATATTAATCAATACATTAATTAAATTTAACAAATTTAAAACGGACTTGAGTTTTATAAAGAAATGTTTGAGAAAATTTTTTTTGTTAAAACAATCCTTTAAAGTGTAGCCAAAAAATATGATCCTGTTGTTGTGGATATTAAATAAGTAAGAGATCTTGAGAAGATGACCATGGTTAAGCTTGTATGAAGCTTGAGGACATATAGGCAAATATTTTCTGATCATGAGGATTTAACAACAAATGCATTTCAAATATAATTTCAAAAAACATCAACATAAATTCAAAATCAAAGATTCTTAAGAAAATCCTCATTTATAGGATGTATATGTAGTCATAGTAGATTCATAGTCATAGTAGATTGATCATGGTTGTGGAAGTTTCAACCAATCAAGGGAAGGTAAGCATTTTGATTTTTATGGCACCAACACCCACAATACTCTAGAATGTTGGTCTAGAAAGAAGTATGACAAGAAAGACAAAGCAAAAATTAAAGGAAATAAAGATCAGCAAAATGATCAACAAAAAGGTGAACAATTGTTCTAAATTGAAAAGGAGGAAGATCTGCTCCTAATCTCCACAAAGGTACTAGATGCTAGGAACAACAATATTTGATATGTTGGTAGTGGCTACAGTAATCACATAATTAAAAATAAGAAATTGTTCTCAAATCTAGAAAAATATGATGGAAAGGTAAACTATAAGTAATGGAAAAAAGCTAACCATTATTGGGATTAGATCACTTAACTTCACAACAACTCAAGGTAATAAAGATATTATCTCCCAAATTTATTATATCCTAGATATTTCAAAAAAAATTTAATTGTTAAGCAATTATGTGTTAATAATTATCATGTGGAATTTGAAAACTATGTTTGTAAGATTTCTAAGGCTGACGATAACAAAGGTATTCCTATTATCCCCATTAGCAAGAATTAGATGTATAAGTTGTAGATGCAAAAGGATGTTCGTTACCTCATCATCACAAAAGACATAGCATGGCTATGGCATGCTCAGTTGGGACATATAAACTTTGGTTTATTGGACCACATGTAAAGAGGAGAAATTATTATAGAGGTATGCCAAAAAAAAATTTGCTAGATAATCATGATTGTGGTATATGTTAACTAGAAAAAATTACAAGGTAGCCATTTTTAGGAAAAAATATAGAACTAAAGAAAAATTAGATTTAGTTCATATGAATCTATGCAATCCCATGCAAACATTGATCCTCGAAAAAATGCTTATATAAGTTGATTATAGTGAATGATTTTTCAAGATTTTCTTAGGGATATTTTTTTAAATTAAAAGCTCAAACATTGAGATTTTTTAAAAATTTCAAGGTGGAAGTAGAAAATCAAAGTGGCAATACAATTTAAAATATCAAGATAGATTATGGTGGTGAATTTTTATCTGAAGAATTTGATGAAGTTTCCAAAAAGTATGGAATTATTTATCAAACTAGAATATCATTTACTTAACAAAATGGTATAGAAAAGACAAAAAATAGGATAGTGGTTGAAATGGTAAGATGCTTATTATAAATTTTAGGATTAGAAATAATTTTTAGGAAAAAGCATATTCAACATTAATTTATATTTGGAATTAGATGCCTTCCAAATCAATTCAAGAGAAGACATATTATGAATTTTAGTATGGCTACCCTCCTAATATTTCCCATTTTAAAGTTTTTGGATCTTGCTGTTATGTCCAAATCCCTACATATCAATGCTCTTTAATAGCTATACCAATGGAACCAACCATTTCCACTATTCCATCTAGGTCAAATACTATACCAAGCAAGTATTTCTTGAAATCCTTATCACCAAAAGACTCCTTGGACAATTCTATGCTAACCTCATCAGCCTAATTTCTTAAGTAGAGTTCACCCATTTTCTTGCTAGGTATCATTGATGAGACATGAATTGCTCATAGTGTTGGCGGCCGCGTTAAGGCACCCACGATAAGGCACCCACGTTGTATCATGGGTTGCGATGTATCATGGGCCACGATATCGTGTACGTGATATCGTAGTCAGCCACAATTTCTATAAATAAGAGGCAGCTCTCCCTCATTTTCATCCCAATTTTAGTGTAGCGAAGCTCTGGCAGTTTGATCCCTCCAGAGTTAGAATTTTCCCGTGTCTGCTCGCAGTGTGGTGAATGTGATTGTACGGTGTCTTTATTCGAGTGTGCCGTACTTGGACATGCACATGACCGGCAATAAAGATTGAGATTACTTCATCATTGCAGCATTCACTTAGTTTATTTATTGTTATTTATTTCAAGTTATTTATTGCTTTCATAGCGCGGTGTGAGTACGACTTAGCTACGAGCATCTACGGGTGTGTACGGCTAGTTAAGGAATCGGTT
>MNCI01000266.1:36513-54983 GCA_015680685.1 Gnetum montanum
TTTGAGTAGCAAGGAGGGGTTCATCATGATCATCTCATCTATGGTGTTTATGATGCCTACATTGTTCCCTACTCTCCCTTCTTCTATGTTGTGACTCTCTAGAGTGCCCTTGTTCCCTTTCTTGGCTATTTTGTCTATGACTTCCTCTTTGCCTACCTTTATCCCCATGGTCTTTTTCTTTATGATCATATCTGGATATTGAAGGAGAGGGTGAAGGAGATGATGAAGGTAAAGAAGAAGGAGAATAGTCACTATGAAAATGTCTACTATCTTCTCTTCTGTGGTCTCAACCCTAATTATGATTATGATCAGAATGTCCACCTTTATCATGAGTTTGTGTTCCATTTTTGGATCCTTTGTGCCCGTGGGTATTTGACCTAGGTTATGAATAGTGGAATGAAGGTCCTGATACAAAACCCCTTAGCCAAAGTTAAGGAGAGGAACATCATTATGTGGGCAACTACTTGAGGTAGATTCACCACCCTCATTTTTGCTTAAGACATGTGGGGCATCTTGGGACCACTTACCCTTCAAAGACTTATGATGTCTCTCATGTTGCAAGTTCCTTTGACGTTGTGCCTCTGTGGGATGGTATTTTCTCAAGTCATGGTCTTTCACAACGTATTCTGCATGTAAGTGCAGCATGCCAATTCATGTGAGAGCATGAAGAAGCATGCTCGAGACTGAATGATTGAGAGGTAACACTATGTTACCTTCTAAGTCTTGCTAATGTAGTTATTCATCTTGATGGAGGATAAAGGTGAAGTCTGGTATATACTCATCAGGATGAATATATACCACTCAAACTTGTTGAGGGACTGGCAGATTAACATCATGTGTATTATGTCGTCGATTGTTTCCTATTTTAGACCTAGGCGGTGAGGCGCTTTTGTATGAAGAAGGAGACATAATTGTCTATATAGTGTGCAATATATTCTTGTTTATTATTTTCTCAATCAACCCTAGGGATTTTCTCCAATGATGTAAATGATTTCCTATGTTCTAGTTAGCGCACAAACAACTAAGTCCTTAGCAATGGCATCAATGATGAGTGGCGAGGTACCCCTATGCTCAACCATACGAATACAAGCATTTCATGCACGATCTAGTCGAATTCCAAGGATTAAGTGCCTATGCACCTTTGTGGAACAAGGGAAGGTTGGTTAATCTTTGTCTTTCCAAACTTACTTGTATGTCACGATTGTATAGTTAAGTAAGCTTGAGGCATATGATTTTTATAGCTTTTATGTTGTTATGTCCTACTACTAATAAGGGAGGAGAGAGAGAGATAACTAAGTGACTAATTTAACTTAACTATTGATTAAATATGCTTTAAACTAATCCTAACACTAATACCCATTCTCACTTTCCGTACACATCCTGAACTAGTGCAAGACTACTGAGATTACCAAACACTAATTGTTACCGGGTTACCAAGTGTTACACGCATGCTCGAAGTGATCGTACTATGTGTGCTAATAATAGAAATGTAAAATAAAATAAATGAAAAAAAAAATAAAATAAAAGAAATGAGTAAGAAAAAAAATCTTAAGTGTTGCAAGGATGAATCCAAGAGCTCATCATTATTGCTGTACATAAGGTGTGCTTAGGTAGACAATACTTGAATAAAGATCCATCCACACGTAGACTTCCTACTGCGTGCACTTGGAAAATACTCTAACTTAACTCCTAAAAGACTTCTCTAAGACTTCCCTTGAAAGAATTTCCTCCAAGACTCCCTCCCTAAATTGTGTGCCTGGGCACTGTATTTATAAGCTTGGGAGAAACTACCCTAATAATTAGAGAAATTGCCACTTTGATTTTAGAGAAGCTACCACTCTAATAATTAGAAAAACTACCATTCTAATAATTAGAATAAATAGCTAGAGTAACCGCTCTCATCAAAGAAGTAGAAGATCTACCTAAAGGGAATTTTTCAAAATATGACATTTGATGATCACATCTATATGATGATGCATTTGCTTGGTGATGAGAAGTCGAGTATTCAACACCTAACCATAAAAGATATGAGTGTTCATGTGTAATCCCAGTTGAACTCCGAAGATAAGGTAGTGTGATTATACCAGTAATTGATTAGTATTCATGATTGTTGTCTTCCCATATGAGTTAGTAAAATCAATGTGTATGGTTTAACTCACAGTGAGGTATATGATATTGATGCTGTATTGGCCATTGTGCTTCTAATAAACATGAAGTGAAGGTAAAAATTTCTAAATCTAAGTAATAGTAAAACAAATCTAAACTAGCCTATGTGATGAGTAGTTGGTCCTAATCTTCCAATCACACCTTGGACTTTGTAAAACTACTACTAGGATTACCAAGTACCTTACTATTTGGTGTACCAAGTGATAGTACTACTAGGTTATCAAGTAGTTACACTTATGTGCTTGAGATTATTCTTGCCCATTCTACTTAATGACATTAAAATGAAATTCCAGGAAATCGTAAACATTAACTATGAAAATAGTAGAACATTAAACTAATTAAAAATAGAAATAAGACTAAGTGTTGCTGCAATGATGGAATGTAATTTGGATCTTTATTTTTGGTCATGCAATGCTTCCAAGTACATCACACTCAAATAAAAAATTCATTCAATCACTTAACATCACACTACAAGCACACACTGCTAAGTACTGAATTCAAAAAAACAAACTGAAAGAGTTTTGTTCCTAAGATATCAAATCTATTATAGATCCGTATGTCCAAGTATTTCTTATACAGGCTAGAATGCATCCCATGATATTGTTTATACAATAACATATGGTGAGATACAATAATGTATCTATGATATCATTGGCTTAATTTTTTTTTGGATTTTATCATACCCCCACACCTGATTGAAAACTCATCCTTGAGTTAAAACAAAATGAAGATACAGTTCCTTACAAAATTGTGAGGTAGATCTACATGACATTGACTTTTATATACATGACTCTCTAGTGCCACAATGGAGTTTACAAAAATGAACACATGACATGAAAATTTTGACAAAGAATGAAAAACAAAATTTGACAAGGTTGAATGTAGCCTTATGTTATTCTGGGTGGAGGTGGCTCTTCCATAGGTTTTTTCCCCTTTTCATGAGACTTCTTGCATTGGTATCTATTCACGAGCACTTGCAACTTCTCTTCTTTTGTTCTTGGATCATAGAACATCCATGCTAATGAACCAATGTTTGTTGGATTTGGCAATTTCCATAGACATGGTAGCTATGGAGCTATGGAAACATCTACTTGGATTTAATGTATGATGAAGTGTTTAGTCGATACATTGATTGGGCCTTGTATATGCAGCCTTGTATATGTGGCTGCGTTGACGTGGCCTCATTAACACATCTGTCTATGCATTGACTAGGCCTTGTTTACTTAGAGTTTATCTTTAGCTATAAATAAGCACACACCCACTGCACTTAGGCATCTCTTTGAGTAGTCTTAGCAAAATTCTTGCAATTTGTTCTTGTAAGAGGTAGAATATTTTCCAAGTGCTTGCAGCAAGTGTGAGAAAGGTGTACAACTCTTTATTTGAGCGCTAATGTACCTGTGCCCATTGGCACGACTAGAAATAAAGACAAGATTTTTAAGCATTCCTTGTAGCAATTGGATTTAATTATTTGAGCATTTAAATATTTTAATCTTCCAACACTTTAATAATATCTTAAGTCTTCATTGTTTTCACTTTACCATTATTGCTCTTTTATATTTTGTAAGAACCATAAGTATGATCGTCTTGAACAGAAATCCAACACTTGGCAACCTAGTGACGCTTAATGTATGGTAACCTAGCAGTGGTTAGGGGATGGTTAGAATGTGCATGAAAGATGGAATCAGTTGCTTATGCTAGGAAAAGTTAAGAGATAGAGTAGAACAATTATAGGTTACACAACATTCCATTTCTTACATTTCAAGAATTAGATCTTAGAAGATAAAAAGAAAATTAATAAAAATCATTTGCCTCAATCTCACTTAACCATTGCATTAGAACATCATAAGTGAGTTTGGGAAGATAATGACCATTCTGACATACAATTTTGCTGGCTAGAGTTTGGTGTATGAAAGTGCTTATAGCCTACGAAATTCAATTAAGTTACATGTGAATGCCTGTGATTCATATGGTTGGGTGTAGGGGTACCTTGCCACTCATCATCGGTGCCATTGTCGGGGATTGTTAGTCTTACATGCGCTATCTAGTCTTAGCAAGATTATCATTCACTTCATTGGAATGGACCTAGGATAGTGAAATCTACACATGCTAGGTAGTTTAAGTAAAGAATAAGGCACACTAGTTTAGTAGATTATCTAACATCTAGAATATCTTCTTCTCATAAGTGAGATGGATCTAACCCATCGGTGTCGTAGGAATGTCAGGTGGTATACACACATTCGGATGAGTATGTCCCCAACTTCACCTTTATCCTACATTAGGATGAGCATTTGAACTGGTGAGACATGGAGGGTAACATCATATTACCTCATGGCTGATTGGCTCCTGGAATGCTACTTCAAAATCTTACCAGACTAGGCATTTAGAACCGTAGTGTGGAATGCGTAATGGAGGATCATGATTACCAAGACTATCATCCAAATGAGGCACAACGTGTATGGGACCGACAACAGGTGGAATGCCACGAACACATGAAGGGGAAATAGTTCAGCAACCCTTTATTATTGTAAGAATTGCATGATAATGAGGAGCTTGTATTTCACGATTCCCATTCAACCAAACCTCCTTCGATGCACTAGATCATTTAGTCCATCATTCAAAGTAGGAAATCAAGCGATTGAGAGCCCTAGGATGATGGGGGGTCATGTTGGAAAGATCATGATAAAGGCAAGGATGGACATCAAGATCAGGGCTATCATTAGAGTAAAGGAGGAGATCGACACCAGGGAAATGGTAGTTCCCATCCCTCTTCTCCATCTTCTTGCTCCACTTTATCCTCACCCGGTTTGGATTCTGATCGCAACCATGGTAGAAAGGATCAGGGTGATGGTGATCGCAAGTGTCGATTGGTTGATGTGAGGAAAAGCATGACCAATCACATGAGTCTCACCATCAAGAAAGGAGAGGTAGTTGAAATCATCATAAACATCATGGCCATTAGCAGGACTATGACTCAAATGAACCATTTTTGGCTACTTGAAGTATGCTTAATATCGCTGAGGTATTTCAAATACCTAGTAGGCACTTAAAAGATAGTCGGATCAAGCACATTAACATGAACAACATCCCCAAATTTGAAAGGGGATATAATTGTGATTCACAGACTCACGTGCAAGTGTTTCATGATTCTTGCACCCTGCAGAACATACGTAATTATTGGCAGAAACTTAAGCTGTTCCCTTGCACACTCATCAAAGAAGCGGACAGCTAGTACCGGTCTTTGGAGCCGGAATCAATTAGGAGATGGAGTACGATGCTGAAAATTTTCAAGGATAAGTATCAAAACTACTATAGAGTGGCTAACTTGAGATGACAAATCTAAGGGTGGAAACAAGGTGGTCATGAACCCTTGGGTGCATCCATGAGTAGATACTACTCATTCTTACATCGATGTCCTGGTCATGGCTATTCTCAGTAGCAACAGGTTCACCATGTCATAGATGGGCTCTGCTTTGAAACTAGAGAGACCCTTGGCATTTACACTCAAGGATGACTATCAGAGCTAAGGGCACATCAACTGAAACACTTAATTCAAGTGGCTAAAGAAGAGGGGGAACTAAGAAAAAAGGAAAGTGTAGAAGAGTATAATCGGGACCCTTCCATCCGAAAGAGGGAAGTACAATTTTGTGAAGATGAGGAAGAATCATCACTGGATGCAGTGGTGAACTATAAAACCTTGCCCCTACAAATTTTTTTTCTAAAATATCGGCCAAGGTTGACAAGATGTGGGACTCTTTGAATGAAAAATTTCAAAGTGTTCTGAAAATCGCAAAGGAGTCCAAAGAGTGAAGTAATGATCGCAATCGACCTAGGAGAAAGGAAGTTGAACATGCCTACCATAAAGGTAAGGGAAAATTTGTTGTAGCAAAACAAGTTGTAGACTCTAATATAGAAGATGATGATGGGTGTGACATATGCTAATATAAACATCCTAAGGGTGTTGTCCAGTAGTGTCACATCTACAAGAGTTTGGGGTTTATGCATTGAATCCTCACTTGGCAAAGAGGCAAACACCCCGAAGATTTCCTTATCCACAAGGCAATCCTAGGTAGTTCCACCAGCAACAAGGTTATCATCCAGGTGGAGCACCACCACAACCTTATGAATATTTTCAACAATAGCAGCATCCACAATCGTGGGGGATGCCACCTCGAAGGTAGCAGTACCCTTACTAGTAGCCAGATCCTTATGGGTACTATGTTCAGCAGCCAGTCTTCCTGCGAGACTCTTCTAGTCACATGACTTTTCAAAATCATTACTACCCCCAAAAATACTTTCAAACATAGTCCCACTTACCTAGGAGGAGAACCCACATATTTACTATCCTCCATCACCTTCTCCTGCCATCCCTAGTCATCAACCTCCCACTCAGCTACCTCCTGCTCCACCTATGCAGGGAGAAATACCACCATAGCCACAACAACGTAACACTATGAGGACTGTCAACTTACAACTGGCTTCTCAGCTAAGTGGACCAAAAGTGAAACATGAAAATATCCCTTTTTCCAGCCCAATCCTCCAAACATATCCTCACACACACACCTATGGCTAGTGCCTCTAAACCTCCCATTGCCTCCACCATCCAAACCTTTAAGCAGCCTTCAAACCAAAAACCTCCTAAGGTACAAACCGTCATGCTCACACATGTGGTGATGGACTAGATAAAGGTAGGACATCTTCCTCAGAAATTGACTGACTTGAGAAGTCTCTTCATCTATCTTCAAGTGGCAGGAAATGAGCCATGTAAGGCTCTTTTGGATTTGGGTTCAAGCATAAACTTGATTTCACATGGCATGTACAAGACTTGGAACTTGCCCCCATTGAAGAAAAGAAACATTCGGCTTGAGTTGGTAGACTAATACATTACTGTTTCCTTAGAATTGGTGGAAGATATTGTGACCATGGTTTGCAGGTGGTCCTATCCTGCATACTTCCTAGTCATTCGTGTTGAGAATTGCAAAGGGAATTTTCCAATCATAATGGGAAGAGCCTGGCTTAGCACGGAGGATGCTTAATTAGGACTCTGAGATCTTTCCCTTGAAATTTCAAAAGAAAATTCTTTTAGAAGGATCGAGAAGAAGCATGTTCCATGTATTGCGTATAGTAACTCTAGGTACAATTGTGTGCAGAATCTATGGTCCACTAAGTAGACATCTATTCAAGCATGCAGTCAGTGTGTCAAAGAATAATCAGTTCAAAAATGCCTATACATAGTAGCCATGAATCAAGAAGGCACCTCAGATGGGGCTTTATGCATGGAACCATCTGAGGGGCTTGTATGTGCCTACATAGAGAGCACAGATGATTTGGAAAGGATCCATCAACAAGTCTCCACTATTGATGATAGTGATGATTGGGGAAAGCTAAAGATTCTTGAAATTTTTAAACAGGAGCCTCTAGAACTCAAATCCTTACCAGCCAATTTGGAATATGCATTTTTGCAGAATGGAAAGTCAATAATTATCAATGCCACTCTTGCTCCAAAATAGAAGAAGTAGTTGCTAAAGGTGGTGAACAAATGGAAGGCTGCTTTTGCATGGTCATACCTTGAATTAATAGGAGTTGATCCTAGGATATGCCAACATCAAATTTATATTGACTCCTCTACGAACCCATGAGGACAACCACAAAGGTGGTTGAACCCCAAATTGAAGCAAGTAGTTAAGGATGAAATTAAGTAATTGCTGAAAGCAGGGTTCATCTGTTTCATTGCACATAGCGAATGGGTTATCCCACCTGTTATTGTGCCAAAGAAGGATGAAAAATGGAGGGTCTATATATATTTTCGACTACTACACATGGCTACCTTCAAAGACCACTTTCCACTCCCATTTGTGGACCAAGTGTTGGATACCATTGCGGAGCATTGTTACTATAGCTTTTTGGATGGTTATAGTGGCTATAACCAAATCCAAATCACACCTAAAGACCAGGCCAAGACAACATTTACAAGTTCCTAGGGAAATTTTTCATATAAGAAGATGCCCTTTGGCCTGTGTAATGTGGTTGCAACTTTCCAATGCCTTGTCCTCAACATCTTTCAACAACAAATTAGAAATGGGGTAGATGTCTTCATTGATGACTTCTATACCTATGGAGCAACATTTGAAAAAGACTTTGACCACCTTGAGAAAATTCTAAAAAGATGTGTGGAAACTAATCTATAGCTCAACTGGAAAAAGAGCCACTTAATGGTCCAAAAGGGCATTGTTCTAGGGCACTACATTTCACAAGTAGGGATTAGTGTAGATCCTGAAAAAATTAAGGTCATCCAAGGAACCACCAGTCAACCAAGCACTATAAAAGATGTTTGGTCATTCCTTGGCCACACTGGTCACTACTGATGCTTCATTGAGAATTTCTCAAAGATTGTCAAGCCATTGGTGGAACTCACAAAGAAAGATGATCCATTTTTCTAGACTAGGGAGTGTAAATCTACATTCCAAACACTTAAACAAAAACTCATAGAAACTCCAATTCTAAGGGCACCTGACTAGTCTATACCTTTCCATATCATGATGGATGCATCTAACTATGAATTGGAAGCCGTGCTTACATAGTGGAATGACCAAAGATGCCCATATTATATCCACTATGCAAACTGCAGCATTGTGGATGCTTAACTTAACTACACCACCACCAAAAAGGAATTAATGATGGTGGTGTTCACCTTGGAGAAATTTTGACACTATGTGCTCAGATACAAGATGTTCGTACACACTGATCATAGTGCCATCCGGTTCCTGATGAACAAACCAATGGTGAGCCACCGTATTATATGGTGGCTTGTGATCCTTTAGGAATTTGACCTTACTATGGTAGATAGGAAAGGAACTGAGAATGTGGTTGCTGACCACTTATCTCAGTTACGATGGGACAATGCAAAAGAGGAGGAGCCACTCTTAGATCAATTTCCAGATGAACTGCTCTTCGCTAGATTAATCAATAAGTAGATGCCTTAAGAATCACCTTGGTTTGGCCACATCCTCACCTATCTCACAACCCATGAATTACCAAAGGAGTAGGATCATTGATAGAAATAAAAATTTCTCCACAAGGCCAAGCACTTCATGGAAATCAATGAACATCTTTATAAGGTGTGTGTGGATTGCTTTGTTTGATGGTGCATCCCTAATGAAGATACACTTTGCATCCTTCAAGATTCTCACAAGGGTCCTTGTGGGGGCCACTATGCTGGAAAACGCATAGCCATTAAGATTCTACTTGCAGGATATTACTGGCATACACTCTTCAAAGTTGCACAATGGTTCACTCGCTCCTTTGAACAATGTCAAAGAGATGGTGGGATGACCGCACGAATGGAGGGACCTCAATAGTGGATCCAACCACTGGAACCCTTTGATATTTGGGGCATCGACTTCATGGGTCCCATCACACCCATGTCCAATGGGAAGGTGTACATCATCGTTGCTATAGACTACTGCACTAAGTGGGTAGAGGTGACAGCCATCACTGACTGTTCCTCAAACATAGCCATACGGTTTGTGCAACAGCAAATTGTGAATAGGTTTGGAGTGCCATGTGCACTCATTTCAGATAGCAGAACTCAATTCATGGGCACCACTTTTTGTCAAATCATGCAACACTTGGGATTCCACCATAAATTCACAACACCTTATCACCCCAATCCAATGGGCAAGCTGAAGTCACCAATAGGGAGATCACCAAAATCCTCACTAGAACCATTAGCAAATATAGGAGGGACTAGAGCACAAAACTTAATGATTCCCTTTGGGCCGATCACTCCACATGGAAACTTCCTATAGGTTACTCTCCTTATGAGTTAGTGTATAGGAAACTACTAAAACTTTCAGTCCAGGTAGAACTCCGAACACTATCTACGGCCAGTGACTTGGGTCTTGACTTGCCACTAGCACAATGAGAATGACTCATCAACTTGAGTGTGCTAGATGAGAATCGACTAGTAGCCTTGTTATGAAATGAGATACATAAGGCCTCTAATCAAAAACATCATGATCTTAGGATTCAGAAGGTAACATTTTGATGTGGAGATAAGGTACTCTACTAGAACCCCACACATGTACCACAATGTACTAAGTTTCAAACACTGTGGGAGGGGCCTTATATTGTCTCCAAAACCTTTCCATATGGGGCCTTGCTTATACACAAACATGAGGACCTCATGAAAATACAGTTAGTCAATAGGCAATAATTAAAACCTTTTTTTGAACTCCATCAAACTAGTGCTACTACCATATTTTCATAAGAACAACCTCGTTCCATTTTTTAGGTCTACTCTTTCCAGCCTAGTCGTGGGGGAGATCATCATTCTTGCTAACCTATTCTACTAATCTCCTCACTGTTTTTAAAACTTTTTTATTTTACAACATCGTTCGTATGTTTGCCCATTCTTACTTAGGTTTTTCTTTCTTTATTTACTTCTCTATTTGGTTGTTTATTTATTTTTATATGTGTGTGTGTGTGTGCACTTAATTTCTAATTTTTTTACTAATAAATCATCTTATTGTCATCAGATGTACTGGTGTGGTTGTTTCTCATTGCGATGGGTTACATGAAATGGTCCACCTATTATATCTAGCTCCCACCCTTGCATTGTTGTTCTAGGAAGTTATGTATACTTTCATCTCATAAAATAGGTAGTGAGTCCATGTCATCCACCCATTCATCCACTCCATGGTTTTCCTTCTTTTGGAAACATGCAAATTCCCTTCAATTAAAAACATTTTAATTAATTTGTGACTTGTGTAGTTCCCAGACTTGGGGATGATGCAATGGTTTGAATAGGGTGTGACTTCAAGGGGAATGCAACATTCTTCGTACTTTTCTATTCCCTAGTTTGTGAAAGTGTTCTCACGGATTTCTTACCACTCCAAGTCCTCTCATACTCGGAAGTTCCTTGGAAATTTGGCCTTGCATGGTGTGGTCCTCATTAAAAAAATAAAAAAGATAGGGATTCAAAGAACACCCCTTGGCCAAATGCATGCAAAAACACATGGGTCTTTGCATGGTATGGTTCCCAAAAAAGAAAAAATAAAAATAATAAAAATATATGGGAATTCAAAGCACACCCCTTAGACTACCTATAATGGGCTATAAGCACTAGTTATGGGACTTGCTTCGTCCCCTCTAACTTAGCCCTATTTTTCACTTCCTTTCTCTCACTCATGTTGGAATGGTGGTTTTTTGTGGGTGCATTCTTTGTACTCCAGGGAATGGACAAGTCTTTGAATGTTGTTGCGATGTCACTGTATGTGGTTGGTTTTGGGTCTGAACCAAGGATGACTCCTACCATGTGACTTAACCACAAACTTCACATGGGGTTTTATGTGACCAACAATTGGAATTCCATTTCCCACTCCTCTCTCTTCACCCATTTCTCTCAATGAATCACCTCACTTCCAATTTTATCTTTTGATTATTTCTCATGATTTGTGTGAACTCCTAATGCTTTGGTCGGTTCTCATGGATGTGAGTATTAACTCGCGGTCACCATTCATTGACTACGAGGCCCATGGACTCCGGTGTTGATGATATGCAAGGGCTACTAAGGCTACTACCTAGTATGGGGAGGACCCACTTGCATATCCTTTGGTTTTGTTTGTTAGTCTCCTATCCTCTTGATATTGTTGGTTAATTGTTTCTACACTAATCATTGCACAAGCCCTTCTCCATAGAGTTCCAGCTCATAACATTCTCCAACCTTTGACTCTTCTTTCAAAAACTAGCTACCTTCCTCTTTCTATCAATTGATTTCCTAGTCTCTTAGCTCTTAAACCATCCCAATTTTATGTTCCAATTCAATGATTCGGGCTTTTTCTTGATTGGTCAAAGTTGGTCACAATTTTTAGCACCCTGCATATACACAATCCCGTATATGCAGGCCCCTACATATATGCAGCCCCATCGATGCATCACAAAAAAATCTATATATACCCCTATTTCATTATGAATTTTGTCCATTTGTGAACACAAGCTAAGGGATTTTTTCCANTTATAATTACCAAATACTTAACATCTCTTAGGGGACAAAGATAAAAAAACAAAAAAAAACACTATAAATTTCAACTCATAATGTATTATTTTTTCTAAAACCCTCAACGACACTCTGGGAAATCTAATGGGATGCACGTGCCATTATCATAACTTGGTCAAAATGAGAAGGTGTATGATTTCCATTTCAAGTAACTTATGCACATTTTAATTCATGGTTATGCAATGATTGTATATGGCACCCAAACCAAGGCATCCAAGGGGAGAAGGACCATCCCAACCAAGGAACAAGTGACCAAGAATGGGAAGAGCATGAGGTGCACAACATCTAGAGCATGTGGAGAGCTCACACACAACTAGCCCCCTCCGCAAAGGACCTGACATGGAATTTGTTCATCAGATTCCTGAAGTAGAAATCCTCAGTGAAAAATTGCAAAGGGATGAGACTTCGGTGGTAGCACCATGGGTTGAGGTCACCCTAACCCAGGCATGTCTTGATGCTATTAAGCCAAGGGAGCTGCAACGAATGGTCCTGCAAGAGTTAAACTTTGGACCATTTCTAGAAAATGTGCCAAAAGAATTCAAGACCCAATTATAAAGTTCTCTTATGTGGCCAATCATCACATCTAGTGGTGAATGGTACCTAGGAAAGACTTACCTCTTCTAGATGAATCAACAACCAGGGTCCAGAGTAAGAAGAAAATACATTCATGACTCTTACTCTACAGAAGCAATTTCACAAGCTCTGGGGTTGCCAGAGACTAGAGCTGATGTGGTGGAGATCCCCAAACAAGCATATCTTGAGGTAAAAGGAGAGTGGATCAAGTGGTGCTATGGGGTAAAATGCAAGGAGTTTGGCACTTTAACCATCTTAAAGAGGGTATACTCAAAAATCACATCTTACCACTTGAATCCAATAGTAAGACCTAGCAAGATCACTACCTTCTTTGCTCATGCATGTGCCACTCTAAGCAGAAAATTTCCAATCAACCTTCCACAATTGCTATTCCTAGAGTTAGAGAAAAGATTCACTGAAAGCGAATGTGGAAGGAAGGCTCTACACTTTCCTTGCTTAATTAGGAAATTATGCAAATGGGCAGGGATAGCATGATACACCAATGACATACTTCGGCTTTCCCCAATTGCCTCATGGTGGGAGATGATGAAGGATAAGACTCTGGCCACAACACGACTCGAGGAAGAGTAGCAACCACCTCCACCACCTGTGAAAAAAACAAGGTTAGGCTCATAGACAATTGGAGAACACATACACAAGATTTAATAGTCACTCTTAAGCCAACAAGAGTGATCTATAGGAACCGGTGGAGGAGAAAACCCTTTAGTCTATTGCCCTACGATGAGCCATCTTGAGCAAGTGACTCGATCGGTGAGTCTACTAGAGGGAGTAGGGCTGATGTTTTCTATCACCTGGACATAAGTACCTATAAGAACTAATCCCAATGTCTAAGAAGTAATAGTGTCCACCCAACAATTATTCCCTAGAATTTCAGGAAATGCTGCTACTTTTTTGGTATGCTTAGAGGATGGAGAGGAGGCAATTGTCTTGGTAATGCAACACCAGGGATAAGAAATTATAGTTGAAGTGATTGTTGACACAATTTCTATGGCCCTTAATGCACATGTAGCACCTGTACTAGATGTACATGGACTTGAAGATGTATAGACATCCACAAGAACTTCATGTAGTAGGATCAATGTAGCCCAACATGAAGAATTGTTGGACTGACTAGTGGGAACTAGGCAACCACTTTTGGATGTCTTTGATCTTCCAGATAACATTACTGCAACCTAGTCGAAGCTACTCTCAGCAAGGGGCAAGTGTCTCATCTTGGAGGGGAAACTTGAAGTAGCACAAGTGGATTATCAATGCTTGGTGATGGAAGTTTCCCAATTAAGGGCCCAACTTGCTGATCCAGCCCTCCTCAACCACAAAATCACCAGAGATAAAGCTTTTCAACAACTTCAAAACAAACTTCAAACGGTTGAGGATGAGCAAGATTAGTGATCTTTGACAAGTCCTTGACAAACACTAATGCATACCATCTAAATAAGGACTTGGTAGAGGTTCACTAGGAAAATGTCAGACTAACCATAGAAGTTCATCACCTACACAATGTTGGTGTTGAAAATCAATACATGAAAGACTTCATTCACTAATAGCAGGAGGAGCTAGCTTGGGTGAACACTAATGTGAGGAGGTTAGCTACTGAAAATCATAATCTATCTATGGAGGAATTTCGAGCCTTGTGACGAAATCAGCTATCGAAATCGCCACTTCAAAAAATGAAGCCCTTAAGTTTGAAAGAGTTAAAAATCACTATAGGAACCAAGTGGGATTATAGAAAGAAGTAAATGATAAAGAGATTCAAGTCACAAAGGCCAAAATGAACCAAGTGCTCTAGTAGCTTTGAGAAGGAGGTGAGGTATGGCAACCCATCTTCAATGGGTTGAACGCCTACAACTAGGCTGAGGTCTACCTCAAGGAGCTACAAATTGAAGAAATGATAGGATACATGGAGTTGTCGAATCTTCGTTATGAAAACCCGGCTATGCTAACAGCCAGAAGGCTATAGTCTAACCTAGAGAAGCAAGTGGGAACCTCGTATTCATTATACGAGGACAAGTTCCAAGTTCATAAAGTGATGAAATAGAAGTTGGAAACAAAAAATGTGGAACTCAACGTTCTCCGCACTCATTTTGAAGGACAACATGCAATCGTAGAGAACTTGGCATGATGGATGAATAACTACTAGAAACTGTGGACATTAATCCAAGTATTCAACATCGAATGAAAATAGTGCACTACCTGGTTTATCAATTTAAAAGAACTCTTTCCTGAACTTCCATACCTTTGGGATGTTCTAGTTTTGACACACATTGGTGAAGATGCTTGAATGGTGAATGATCCCAGAAGCAAAGAAGAGAAAATGAGGGCATTTTTGGAGGCTTTTTAGTTACCTTTGGAAGTTATAGTTGCTGCAGGACAATTTTCTTCTACACCATAGCCACCACATGCACCAGAGGCTAGTGAAGGCCCATCGGAACCACTGCCACTAGGGACAATATGACCTTTTCCAGCAACTTTAGCATTTTTTAGCATAGTGGAGAGTCTATTGTTGTCAGGGTGTTCAATTTTTTCTCTAAACACCACCATTTTGTAATTCATCCTTTTCTATACTCCGATGCACTTGGTATGTCAATAAAGTTAGTGTCTATGAAGATATGTCTTTTCATATGTGTTATAATAACTTCATACCTTCCAAATTGTAATAAAATTAAGGATGAGTTTTCACATAGTCGTGGGGGTATGATGAAGTGTTCAGTTGATATGTTTATTGGGCTGCATATATGCAACCCCGTATACTTAGCTGCATTGACATGGCCCTATCAATGCATCTGTCCATGTGTCGACTAGGCCTTGTTTACACAGAGTCTGTCTTTAGCTATAAATAAGTGTGCACCCGTTGCACTTAGGAATATTTTTAGTAGTCCTACTAAAAATTTTGTAGTTTGTTCCCATAAGAGTTAGAATGTTTTCCAAGTGCTTGTAGTAGGTGTGAGAAAGGTGTACGGCTCTTTATTCGAGCGCTAATGGACTGGAGTCCACTGGCGTGACTAGCAATAAAGATGAGCTTTTTAAGCATTCCTTGTAGCAATTGGATTTAATTATTTGAGCATTTAAATAGTTTAATATTCCAATGCTTTAATAATCTCTTAAGTCTTCATTGTTATCACTTTACCATTATTGCTCTTTTATATTTTGTAAGAACCATAAGTATGATCGTCTCAAACATAAACCCAACACTTGGCAACCCGGTGATGCTTAATGTATGGAAACTCAGCAGTGGTTAGGGGATGCTTAGGATGTGCATGGAAGATGGAATCGGTTGCTTATGCTAGGGAAATTTAAGAGATAGAATATAATAATTATAGATTACATAGCATTCCATTTCTTACATTTCAAGAATTAGATCTTAGAAGATATAAAGAAAACCAATAATAATCATTTCCCTCAATCTCACTTAACCATCGCATTAGAACATCACAAGTGAGGTTAGAAAGATAATGATTATTTTGACATACGATTTTGCTAGCTAGAGTTTGATGTATGCAAGTGCTTATAGTCTATGGAATTCGATTGAGTCATGTGTGAACACCCATGATTTGTATGGTTGGGCGTAGGGGTACCTCGTCGCTCATCAATGTACCATGCTAAAAACTATCATCACTCTTCTTCAAAAGCTCTAGACTTTTCTATAAGTTCATGATAGTCCATTAATATTCTGGTTAAATTCACTACTACATCCTTTTGCCCGTGATAGCCAACCTTAACTACTTCTAGTTTTGAGTTTGCTACTTGGATTTTTTGCAAAGCATCATTTCTATTTGCAAACTCCTTCTCATATAAAGCATAAGTGATTGCTACTTGTTGTTCTGGTTCATTTCTAATCTTGACTATTGTTAACATGTCCAAATTAGAATATTAGAGGGTTGTTAATGCCATATATTCTTTTAAGTCTTCTATCTATAGGTTTTTACTTTTTACTTCTGCTTGATAAGTCTAGGCCATGTTATCCAAGATGGATTGCCAATTAGGATTTTGTGATGCAACCAAAAAAATTTTGGCCTTTTCCATCTGGATCTCTTCCTCATTTATCTATTTATATATGCCCACAAGGTTCTAGAAGTGTTCTTTAAGTCTTTCATATTTCTTGACCTTATTTTGCCATGCGTTAATTTTGATAGCTAATTTTTGTCAGATGATGTGTACCTTCTCCATAGAGAGGATTCTATTTTCTCTTGTAAGATAGCCCATATCTTAGTTGATCCTCATCAACTACTCTCTCAACTAATGGATGCTTTCTTCTAAAGTGTTTTTCTACTTTTATACTTGTTATGACTAATGACTAAAAATGTCGATTAGTAGAAAAACCAAGGATTCTCAATGCAACAGTTCTCCAACCTTGAATCCTTGGGGCCTCCACAATAAAAATGCAATTTGAGGTACCCTAGCTAGTCTGATAGATCAACCAAGGACCTATGAGATGCAAAACATGGGAATATATAGAGATCCAAATAATGCATAAAAATAAATTTATTTTTGAACAAAAAATTCAAAACTTAAAACTTTATTGAGAAAAAAATAAATAATAAGTTAGAGAAATGTATACAAACAGTGCCTGGATGAGCAAAAAGGAGGTTCACTTATGCAAGAGTTTAAAGCCCATTGAAGCCAATGTGATCTACTCGATGATCTAGGTGCTAAGTCACTCCTGATGCTATCAAACCTTCCTTCACTGCTGCAACCTCAAATCTACAAGTTGGGTCACTATTGGAGGGATGAGAAAAGTGAGAATTTGGATGCTATATTACTCCATGTTGGGTTTTGGAAATCCCAAAGGTGTAATATTAACATCCAAAATCTACAAATCTCAAGGCTACAATGCTTCCATGTTGGGATTCAAAAGGATGCAAGTATGGGAACTTGCAAGAGCTCTTGAGTACTTGAAAATCCTAAAAGTGTGGAATTATGAATAAAATTATGTGTATGAAAATTACTTGATAATTCTACCCTTGCTCAAAATTTTGGAACTGCCAAAGTGCTTGCATGCCAAAATTTTTTGAACCTGTAAATGGTGTTGGAGGTTGGCTTTTATAGGATATTTGGGGTCATGAATGGGGCTACAAATTGGGTATGATTCTATTGTAAAATGGCTATAATTTGACTATGAAATAATTGAAAAATGGCTACAAATTTGATGTAAATTTGCTACCAAATTTAGGTGAGATGGATGCCCAAATTTGGGGGGTTACCATACATAGTAAGTGATTTTCCCCATGGCCATTCTATTTGCTATGAATAGTAATCAGGACACACCTTCCACGTTGGAGATGAATTCTCCATGCTAAGCTCTTCACCATGCTTGTTGAAGTGGCTAGTTAATGTTGAAGTGCATGAAGTAATGAATTGTTTCTTTTGTGCCTTCCATGCTGGGGGATTCAATTTTCCACCCTAGGGATGAAGACTACACGCTAGAGGGAAACTTCCATGTTGAGGGGGAAAAGTTTCCATGTTATGCATGTGGTCTCCATGTTGAAGGGGGAAAGTTTCCAAAAGCCCCACCCTTCGACACTAGGGGTAGGTAAGATCTACCTCTTTCATGTGTTTCTAGCATAGAAAAATGTATAACCCCCATAAAACCCATAAAATTTCCTTTTTTTTTGGTATTCCAAAAGGCATTTTTAACACCCCCCCCCCCCCCCCCCCCCCC
>MNCI01000266.1:55001-89302 GCA_015680685.1 Gnetum montanum
TAGATACTAGATGACTTTTTTTCAATTGGGGAATAAGGCTTTGACCACTTATGAGGTATTTTTTAGCTCCAAAAGTATAAAGTATGCAAACTTTCCCATTGCGGGATACAATTTTCATATTTAAAATGAATTTTTACCTTGGGTTTCATGGGGAAAAAGCTACATGATGAAGATTAGCTATAACATGCAAATTTTTATTGTGTTTCACTAGTGTGGTCAACCTCATGTTATCTGCAATGCTTTGTTTATTTTCTTCTTGTAAGGTAGCAAGTGCTTTGGCATGGGCATATGATTGAGCTTTGTCTATTGAAGCATTTCATGCTACCTTTTCTTTCTCATCTGCTACACCTTTTTTGCTCTTAAGAAGAAAATTAACTTACTTAGTTTTAAATTATGCTATTTGATCTAGTGTTATGAACTGAGTATCTCTCCTTTCTACTATAAAGGCTACAGGATATTCTTGTAATCAGTGAAGCTCATTCTCAACATGTTCTACCTTTCTTTTGATCATCATTAATTTTTCTTTGGTGGCTATTAATTTAGATTGTGTTGTAGTGATATCACTAGGAATATCAAATAGATTTTTTAGAACTTGTCCTATTAGAAATAGTCTATCCAACACATCTTCATGTTCTACAAGAGTCATAGAGGTACCAGCCATCATTTGAGCATCTTTGGCTCCAGAAATCTTAGTTGGTGGCACAATAGGTACATTAAAGGATCTTTTAATGTAATTTGTAATCACTTATATGGATTCTGCTACATCATGGTGTTGTAATACCACCACTATGTCTCCTTCTCCTATTTCAAGCACCACTTGGAATGATGCAGTGTTCCTAGAAATCTATTGTGATCACTGGGTCACTCCTCTTGACTGTAGTGATATCTATTCACTAGTAAGATTGGTTGAAATAGTTTGCCTAACTACATCATCAATAACTTTGTATAAATTGGTCTCTTCCCAACTTTCCCAACTAATGGTTTTTGCAATTTGCTGTAGATGACTCATTGAAGACTTATAATCTTATGGTAGCGGTGGTGGTACTTGTGGTTCCTATTGCTGCTATCATGTGGGTTGGGTAGTCATCTTAGTGCCTAGTTGTTCTTCTAATTGGTCCTTTTTGGGAAGCACTAGCTTCAACATTTTGATATAGAAAGCATTTTATGCCTTCCTTAATGAATCATTAGTATACCCTTGGATACTAGTCTATTTACATAACTTTTGGATAAGGTAAGGTAATGGAAGTGTTAATTTCCCTACCTTCTTTTTTTCATACCACCTTTGGATTTCTATGAAGTAGAGGTGAGCAATGTTTGCATTGAATTTTTTCACTAATATTGCACTCCCTTTGGCTGCATATGTAGAGATTCTATTCAATATTTTGGTAGGAAACAAATGATAAGTGCCAATTTTGAAATAGATATTTTCTTTTATAGTCAACTCACTATATTCTTTATCTTCCTTGCCATATGCCCACTATAACCATAGCTTCCTAGCATCTATCTCAAATCTGGTTGATATTTGTGCCACTATTACTCCTTGATTAGGCACATTTAATACCTTTTTTATTGCCTTAACTAAGTAAGTTACTAAGATTCCTTCAATTTTGACTATAGCATCAACTTCTTGATTTTGCCAAAATTGAAGTGTTTCTCCTAGATACCATTTTCCATTGTTTGTTAGAGTACATCAAAAAGGAGATGACTAAAGTTGGATCGTGATAGCTTTTGGAGCAAATTCCAAGAATGGACCATATTTAAGTTTCATAATTACTATTGACATGATGGATTTTTCCTAAATAGCCTGAAGGCATTTAAGTGACAATGTAAGTTGTTTTCCCTAGATAGGTATTGGTGGAACATCTACTTTTGCATGAGAAGATTTCTTTGTGGTAGGAGTTTGTTAATGAATGCTGAGGGATTATGCTTCTTGCTCTCCTTGTTTTGCTTGTGGATTTTTCTTATTCACTTGTCTTCTTCCACGGCCTCAAGGTATTTTGCTTATTAGTCATTGGAGTTTTCCTTGTGCTCCTCTTTTTGGGGCCATCTAAAATCAATCAAGGGTTTGGAATTACTAGAATATTCTCACAAATGAGTAACAATTTAATACCTTACTCATACCCTTATTCATATCAAGTTCTTAATTAATTATGATTTTAGAGTTAAAATTTTTGTTAATAATAACCCTACTAGTACTTTAAATGAGTGGTATGGTCAATTAGAAGTCTTCTTAAAGTTGTTTTGGCCTAAACACAAGTGGTTTACTTTAAAAATTCTTAATATGTTCCTTAACATACCCCTATAATACCTTGGTTATTATCAATTTCATAAAAAAAATTAACTCAAATTTTCCTCACTAACACCCCCCACGACTAAGGTGATCACTTCGGGATCACATAGATTTGAGAATTACACAAATCAAGGCAATAATGAGCAAGTTATGGGCATTAGAAGTTGGAATGTTAGAGCTTTTTAACCTTAAAGACAAATTGGCAACAAATTCCTTCTTATAAAATTTAGAAATGAAAAATTTTTCTAACTCCCTATGCTATATATATATTTTATGCATGCAATATCATAAATGTGACATCATAAATGTGATATCATAGGAACCTGTGATATCATAGATATGATGTCACCATAGAAAAATAAAAATTTCTAAATGTTCTTCTTTGAAAAAATTGAGTTCCATAGGATGGTTGGAAGATCTACATCATGTTGAAAGGGTCTTAACATGAAAATGATGCTTCAGTTATGAAAAATGAGTATTGAAAGTCTATGATTAAGGAATCTTGAGCTATGAAAGTAGATGAGGTATTGATGGAATAGATGAGAAAGACAACATTGTTGTGCTATTAACATGGACAGTGTGAGTAATATAGGAAGTATTTATTGTGATTGGAAGGCTCAAGATAATGTGGAATCACTTGATAGGTATAAGATACAATAGTTATACAAGTGGATCCTCCCCAAAGTAGGATTCAGTCCTTAATGCCCTTATATAACCATGTGTAAAAGTGTCCTTAGGCACTTAAGGAGTTGAATGTAGCACATACCCATTTAGCAAAACACACATGTTAGTACCACCAAATTGGAGAAATAACTTTATGTTACTCAAGATCATAAGTTATGATTATTTAAATAGTGAGATGAAATGGTTTTAGAAGGGATTGTAGGAATCAGGACATGAGGTACCTTACCATAGCCATAATAAATCCTTGTGTTTTATTAGTGGTTAAGTTAGGGGCAACAAGGCACCCCTACACTCAACCATATGAATCACAAAGCATTCACGTGTGATCTAGTTGAATTCTGTAGACTTTATCATTTCTAGTGCACTAGCCCTTTTAGGAAGTGAATCTAGCCTTAAGGTCAATCGTTGTCCTCCCAATTACACTTGTGACGTTTGTTGGTATGGTTAAGTGTAACTAAAGCATTTGATTTTTGTCATTTTTATGTTTTATAGTTGGGTGCTAAAATTGTAGATGAAAAGGGATTTGATTAACTAATATAAATTAACTAATTAACTAATCATTTTACTAATCCTAACATAAGTATTTGTTCCCACTTTCTGTACACATCCTAAATCCATGTATCCGCTACTGGGCAACCCAACACTATGCTACTGGATATACCAAGCAATAACGCTACTAAGATTACCAAGAAAATACGTGTTATGCTCAAAGTAGTCATACTTATGTGTGTAATCTATCTCACTTAATTATCTCATTAACATAATAACTAGGACATATTGAATACCTAATTGAAAACATTTAATAAATAATTAGAAAGAGTAAATGCATAAATGAAATAGCTAATCTTTCCAAAGTGCTACAAGGTTTATCAAAAATCTCATCTTTATTGCTACACACACTATCATGTTCAGGTATAGCAGTGCTTGAATAAAGATCCATACACTCAATGAATTTTTTTGTAGGCACTTGAGAGAAAAAATTCTAACTTTCAAATGGAAAAAATGCAAAAGCTTCACTACTACTAAAATTTGGATTACCATAAATGTAGCTAGTAGGTGTGTATTTATAGGTGATAGACAAACACTATGTCAATGAGGCCTTGTTGATGAGGCCTCATTGATGTGATTGACTACATCGATGAGGCCTCATTGACACAACTAGCCAACAACAACTCATCATACCCCCATGATAGAGTTAAAACTCATCCTTGAGTTCTTTTACAAAATTGGGAAGGTATGGGATTGTTAATTAACTTTTCTTCAACAAAAAAAACTAATTGACTTGATGAAAAATGGAGTGCCCACATGTACAAATCAACACATTACAAAAATGGTGGTGTTTAGGACACAAAATTGAACACCATGACACAACTATTCAAAAGTTGGACAACATGTTCCTTGATGGTGTGAAGCTTTTTGGAGAAGATCAAATGATTCTAGGTAGTGGTGGTTCCTGAGGCTTTGAGGGACCTTCATCGGCTTCATGCACTGGTGATAGTTGAGGTGGTTATGGTTGTGGTTGTCTTGTTATTATTGCAACTTTAGGTAGGAGGTGGAAAGAATCTAGCAATTTTTTCATTTTCTCCTTCTTACTTCTAGGATCATGCACTATCCACACAACTTCCCCAATGTGGGTTGAAATAGGCATGTCACAAGGACATAGGATCACTAGAAATAACTCCTTAGCATTGAGAAACTAGGTAGCGAACTATTTATGTTTAATGTTGAATGCCCTGACTGTATCCTTTAGCTCCTAGTAGTCATTCATTTGTCTAGATAGGTTCTTAGTGATAGATCATTGATCTTTGAATTGGCCTCTAAGAACTTTGAGTTTATCATTAGTACTCTTAAGCTTTTACTTGGTGTCCTTGTGATGCTTGAACTTAGCCTTGTATAGCAGATATGAGCTAGCCAATTGTGTCTCTAATTTTGACTATGAATGTCTAGCTATTTGCATTACTAGGTTTGCATAGCAGATATTGGCCAACTCCATGTACTCTATCATTTTCTCAATTTGCAACTCCTTTAAGTGGATCTCTACTTTTTTGTAGGATCTAATCCCATCAAGGATGGGCTACCATATCTCTCTTTCTTGCAGGAGTTGTTGGAGGGCTTTATTTATTTTTTCCTTTGCCATCTTGATTTGTTTTTCATTCACTTCTTTTTGCAAACCAACCTAGTCTTTGTAGTGATTTTTTACTTTCTCAAATTTGAGAGCTTTGTTCGTCCATGTGGTGATGTTGATGGAAAAAGTTTGATGTAAAGTGCTTACCTCCTCCATTGATAGATTGCCATTCTTCATAGGCAAATTTCTTAGTTCAGTGTTGACTCTGGCAAGCTACTTCTACTATTGATGAATGAATTCTTGAATTTAATCTCTTTGATCATTAACATTTTGCAAGCAATGATTTTGCATAATTAATGCTTCATTCTCTTAGCACATCTAATTCAAGTCCTTTTTGATGGAATATGTTTCAGCTTTTCCTATGAATTGTTTGAAGTTGACCATTAATTGTTCCTCCTTAGCCCTCTAAAATTATTCTTGAAGCTATTTAATAGCTTCATCTCTTATCACTACTAGGCTAAGGATTTCTTGTTCTACAAGTTAGGCATGAAGTTCAACAACTTATGTGGCCAAGTATTGATCTTACTCCTGGGCCATTTCTAGTTTCCCCTCCAAAATGATGCATCTGTGCCTTGCATTCAGTAGTTCTAACTGGGTTGCAATGATGTTCTCTAAGAGATCAAAGATCTCCGAAGTTAGTTGCTTGGTTCTTACCAGTTGTTCCAGCAACTATTTATGCTAGGCTACATTTAATTTCTTGTTGACCATGCCTATAAACATTTACATGTCTACATGTCTTGAAGTGTAGATACATCTAGTATATACATTCTGGGTGCATTCAATGCTTTTACTACATGGTCAGCAACCACTTCTACCACTATCTCCTACCCTTGGTGTTGCATCACCAAGATAGTTACCTCTTCACCTTCCTCCAACTACATCGAGAAAGTGGCAGAATTCCCAGAGATTTCTAGAAATAGATGGTGTATTGCTAGTGACACCATCACCTCTTGAGCATTGGGATTCAACCTTGACGGTAGCTACAGTCTTTGGGTAGAGAAAATGGGACCACCCCTCTCCATCTAGCTAACTATTTAGGCCACCTCAATAAGGGGACTCATCATTGGAAAATACACAAATTGATCTACCCCACTCATTCTTGTTTGTTGCTCTTGTTCTCTTAAGAGCTATTCTCAGATTTGACATAGATTCTCAAGGACTACACAAGCCTCTAGTGTTATCTCCTGAGTGGATGGTGGTGTTGGTAGCTCCTCTTCTTGAGTGGTCGTTGGAATCTTATCTTTCATGAGTTCTTTCCATGAGGCCAAGGGAGCATGCCTAAGAGTATCATTATCATAGTGAATAATGCCTACCCTTTTGCAAAGTTTTCTAATGAGGCATTGAAAGGGTAGGGTCTTCCTTCCATGTTCATTCTCCTTTAAGTGATTCTCAATCTTAGTTAAATTCCATAGACTGTAAGCACTTTGCAAACACCAATACCCTAACTAGCAAAATCTTGTGTTAAAATGGTCATTTTCTTCCCAACCTCACTTGTGATGTGTTTGATTATGATCATTAAGTGAGATTGAGGCAAATGATTTTTATGGATTTTTTACTTATCTTATAGGGTCTAATTCTTGGAATGAAATGTAAGAAATGGGATATTACATAATCTATAATTATCCTAATTTATCTCTTAACTCTTCCTAGCATAAGCATCTGATCCCATCTTTTGTGCACATTCTGAGCATCCCCTAACCACTACTGGGCTACCAGACATTAAGTGTCATTGGGTTGCCAAGTGTTGGGTTTACATTCGAGATGGTCGTACTTATGGTTTTTACAAGCTATAAAAGAGTGATAATGATTAAAGTAATAACAATAAAAACTTAAGAAATTATTAAAGCTTAAAAATATTAAACTATTGAATGCTCAAATGACTAATTCCAATTTCTGTAAGGAATGCTTCAAAAGCTCATATTTATTATCATTCACACTAATGGGCTTAGGTACATTAGTGCTCGAATAAAGAGCTGGATACCTTTCTCACACCTACTATAGGCACTTGGAAAATATTATAACTCTTGTGGAGACAAACTACAAGAGATTCACTACAACTGCAAAAAAGGTAGCTAAGTCTGGTAGAAGCACACTTATTTATAGGCTAGAACAGGCACTACATAAATGAGGCCACGTAGATGCATGGACAGATGCATTGATGGGGTTGCGTCGATGTGACCATGTATATGGGGCCCCGTATATGTGGCCCAGTTGACACATTGACTACTTAGCAGTTCATCATACCCCCATTACTGAGTAGAAACTCATCCTTAAGTTTCATTACAATTTGGAAGGTATGAACTTCTTATTACAACACACATGACTTGACACACATGACACAACACCAACTTTACTAACGCACCAAGTGCCTGAGTGTATAGAGAAGGACAAATTAAAAAATGGTGGTGTTCAAAGATAAAATTGAACACCTCGATGATCTTGGATTCTCTACTATGATGAAAGATGCAAAAATTGTTGGAGAAGATCACACTGTTCCTGGTGGCAGTGGTTTTGATGGACCTTCACTAGCCTCTGGCACATGTGGTGGTAGTGGTGCAGACGATAGTTGCCCTGTAGAAACTGCAACTTCTGGAGGCAATCAAAAAGCCTCTGAGAGAGCCCTCATTTTCTCTTCCTTGCTTTTGTGATTTTTCACTATCCAAGTAGCTTCACCAATGTGTGCTGGGACTGGAACCTCCCAAGGGCATGAAAGTGCAAGGAAGAGTTCTTTTAGATTGACAAACCAGGCCGTAAACTATTTTCATTCGATGTCGAATGCTCAAATTGATGTCTGCAGCTATTGGTAGTCATTCATTCATCGGGCCAAGTTCTCAGCAATCGCACATTGCCCTTAAAAACTTGTGTGGTGAATCTCAAGTTCTGCATTTGTTGTTTCCAATTTTTATTTTGTCGCTTCATGCATTTGGAACTCACCCTCATATAAAGAATATGAGGTGGACACTTTCTTTTCTAGGTTAGACCATGGTCTTCTAGATGTTAGCATAGCTAGGTTCGCATAGCAAAGGTTGGCCAACTCCATGTACTCTATCATTTCTTCAGTCTGCAATTCCTTGAGGTGGATCTCAGCCTAGTTGTAGGCATTCAATCCATCAAAGATGGGTTGCCACACCTCTCCTTCTTCTTAGAGCTGCTAGAGTGCTTGGTTTAGTTTGGCCTTGGTGACTTGAATATTCTTTTCATTCACTTCCTTTTGCAATCCCACTTGGTCTCTATAATGATTTTTAACTTTCTCAAACTTAAGGGCTTCACTTTTTCAAGTGGCAATTTCGATGGATGATTTCTTTCACAAGGCACAAACCTCCTCCATAGACATATTCTAATTTTTGGTGGCCAACCTCCTCACATTAGTGTTCACCCTAGCTAGCTCCTCCTGCTATTGGTGGATAAATATTTTTATGTGTTGATTTTCACCACCAACATTGCATAGGTGATGAACTTCTGTGGTCAACCTAACATTATCCTAGCGAACCTCCATCAAGTCCTTGTTTAGATGATATGCATGAACATATGCCAAGGACTTGTCAAAGATTACTGACTCTCACTCATCCTCAACCTTCTAGAGTTTGACTTGAAGCTGTTGAAAAGCTTCATCTCTAGTGAGTTCACAGTTGAGAAGAGCTGGATCAGCAAGTTGGATTCTTAATTGGATAACTTCTATTGCCAAGTGTTGACAATTTGCTTAAGCAACGTTGCCCCTCCAAGATGAGGCTCTTCCCCTTGCTAAGAGTAGCTCTGACTGGGTTGCAATGATGTTCTCCGAAAGATCAAAGACATCTGGAAGTAGTTGCCTAGTTCCCACCAGTCGGTCTAACAGTTCTTCATGTTGGGCTGCATTGATCCTGCTACATGAAGTTCCTACAGATGCCTGTACATCTTCGAGTCCATGTACATCTAGTACAAGTGTTTCTGGTGTATTAAGGACCATAGCAATCATGTCAGCAACCACTTCAGCTACAATATCCTATCCTTGATGCTGCATCATTAGGATTGTCATCCCCTCTTCATCGTCCAAGCATATCGAAAAAGTAGTGGTATTTCCTAAAATTTCAGGAAATAATTTTTGGATGGATACCATTACTTCTCAGACACTAGGATCAATTATTGTAGGTACTTTTGTTCAGGTGATAGAGAACATTGACCCTACTCTTTCTAGTAGACTTACTAATCAAGCCACTTTCTCCAGATGGCTCATTGCTCTTGTTGGCTCAAGAGTGATTATCGGATCTCGCATATATGTTCTACAATTGTTTAAAAACCCGATCATATTGTTTGCGTAGGTGGTGGAGGTGGTTGTTGCTCTTCCTCAGTTCATGTGGTGGGCAAAGTCTTGTCTTTCATCATCTCCTGCCATGAGGAAATTGGGGAGTGCTGAAGTGTATCGTTCGCGTATTGTGCAATCCCTACCCATTTGCATAATTTTCTGATTAAGTAGTGGAAGGGTAGAGTCTGCATTCCATGTTTTGTTTCAACAAATCTTTTCTCAATTTTCAAAAACAACAATTGTGGAAGGCTCATTGGGAATTTTTTTCTTAGAGCGGAACATGCACAAGCGGAGAAGTCAATGATCTTACTAGGTCTTACAGTTGGATTCAAATGGTAAGACAATTTTTGAATAAACCCTCTCTACGGTGGTCAAAGTGCCAAACAATTTGTGATCCACCCCATAGAACTGCCTGATCCACTCCCCTTTTACATTAGGATTTGCTTACTTAGGGATCTCTGCCACATCAGCTTCGGTCTCTGGCAACCCCAGAGCTTGTGCGATCGCTTCAATAGAGTAAGAGACATAGATGTTCTTGATTCTTACTCTAGACCCCAACTGCCAATTTTTCCAGAAGACATAAGTCTCTCCTAAATACCATTCACCACTAGATGTGATGATTGGCCACATAGGAGAGTTTTGCAATTGGAGCTTCACATCTTCTAGTGCATTCTCAAGAAATGGTCCAAAGTTCAACTCTTGTAGGACCATTCCTTGCACCTTCCTTGGCTTGATAGCATGAAGACATGCCTAGGTTAAGGTGACCTCAAGCCATGGCACTATTGTCGAAGTCTCATCCCCTTTTGATTATTCATTGGGGATCTCCTCTTCAAGAATCTGATGAATAGATTCCACATCGGGTCCTTTGCGGAGAGGGCCAGTTACATGGGAACCCTCTACATGCTCTAGGTGCTACATACCTCACCCTCTTCCTATTCTTGGTTGCTTGTCCCTTGGTTGGGAATGTCCTTCTCCCCTTGGATGCCTTAATTTCAATGCCATATGCAATCAAAGATAACCATTAATTAAATTGTGTACAAGTTTCTCCAAATGGCCCTCATACACTTTCTCATTTTGACTGGGTTATGGTACTAGAACATGCATCCTAATTTTGCCCAAAGTATTTGTTGATGGGTTAGAACCAAAAAATAATAAGGCATGAATTGGAGTTTAAACTATTATTTTTGTTTCTTCCCTTAAGAGGTGTTAAGTCGATGTTAAATTTAATTTTAATTTTAATTATAATAGGCCTCACCCCCCATGACTAAGAGCATACCTCTGGTTGCTAAAGAGGGGAAGGATAGGTGGATGTGGATGTGTGAGAGAAATCATAGGTACTTGGGAAGAAGAAGTGAGGTAGAAAAAATGAAAAATCTCCCTCCAATTTGTTTGCAAAATGAGAAAAAATGCATGGCGCAATGGGGGTATATATAGAATTTTGTTGCTACATCGATGGGGCCACGTATATGTAGGGGGTTGCATATACAGGGCCTAGTTGACACAGGGGGTTGCGTGCATTGACTAGCATTGACTAGCATTGACCAGCGTTAACTAGCCAAATAAAAACCCAGAAAAATTGATTTAAAATGCCAAATTGGGGTAGTTGAAGAGCTTGAGAGACTAGGAACTTGGCTGAGGGAAAGAGGAAGGTAAGTGGGGCGAAAAAAGGAGTCAAAAGTAGGGGAAGGTTAGGAGAAAGAACTCTATGGAGAAGAAATCAAGCGATAGGTAGCATGAAAAAAATCAACCAAAAAAATCAAGAGGATAGAAGACTAACAAATGAGACTAGGGATATCCAAGTAGGTCCTCCCCATAGCAAGTAGTAGCCTTAGTAGCCCTTACATATCATCAACAACAGAGTCTGTGAGCCTCGGGTTGAGAAATGGTGATTGTAAGTTAATATTACCATCCATGAGAACCCGGTAAAGCATTAGGTATTTACAGAAATCATGACAAACTATGAAAACATAATATGGGAAGTGAGGTGAGTCATGGGGAGAAATGGGTGAAGAGAGAGGAGCGGAACTTGGAATTTCGGTTATTGGTCACACGAAACCCCGTGTGAAGTTGTGATTAAGTGATTCAGTAGGAATCTTTCCTGAGTCCAGACCCAAAACCAACCATATACAATGACATCACAACAACATGCAAAGACTTGGCCACCCCCAAGAGTACAAGAATGCACCCATAGAGAACCACCACTCCAATATGCGTGAGAGGAAGGAAGTGAAACGGGACTAAGTTAGAGGGGACAAGCTTGTCTCATAACTAGTGCTAAGGGCCCGTGAGAGGCAGTCTAAGGGGTGTGCTTTGAATTCCCACATAGTCATGACTTTATTTATTTATTTTTATGGAAACCACACCATGCAAAGACCCATGCTTGTTTGCATGAATTTGACCAAGGGGTATGCTTTGAATCCTCATGTTGTTTTTTATGTGTGTGTTTTTACAATGAGGACCACATGATGCAAGGTCAAATTGCCAAGGAGCTTCCTTATATAAAAGAGCCTGGAGGGGGAAGAAATCCATGAGGACACTTTTGCAACCCAGGGAAAAGAAAAATACAACAAATGTTGCATTCCCCTTGAAGTCACACCTAATTCAAACCATTAGGTCATCCCCATGTCTGGGAACTACACAAGTCATACATTAATTAAAATGTTTTTAAGTGAAGGGGGTTTGCATGTTTCAAAAGGGAGAAAAACCATGGAGTGGATGAACGGGTGGATGACGTGGACTAACTGCCAATTTTATGAGATGAAAGTAGACATAAATTCCAAGAACAATAATGTGAGAGTGGGATCAAGATAAACTAGGTGGACCATTTCATGTGATCCATTGCGACGAAAACCAACTGCGCCATACATCTGATGATAATAAGACAATTTATTAGTAACCAACTAGTAATTATACACACACACACACACAAATAAGCAAACAAAGAAATAGAAAAGTAATTTAAAAAAGAAAGAAAAAGTGAGTAAAAATTGGCAAATGTATGAACAATGTTGAAAAACAAAAAAGTGTAAAAAAAAAATTCCAAAATAGTGAGGAGCTTAGTAGAATGAATTAACGTGGAGGACGGTCTCCTCCACCACTGGGGGAGGAGGAGATGTGAAAAATGGAATGAGGTTGTCCTAGTGACAATAAGGTGGAAGCACTAGTTTGATGGAGTTCATGGAAAGATTTCAATTTTTGCCTATTAACCAATTGCATTCTCGTGGGGACCTCAGGTTTGTGTATAAGCAAGGCTCTAGATGGGAAGGTTTTAGAGACAATGTAAGATCTTTCACACAGTGTTTGAAACTTGGTTGGTTGGGGTATGTGTGTGGGGTTCTAGTAAAGTATCTTATCTCCACATCTAAATTTTTCCTTCTGAATCTTAAGATCATGATGTTTTTTATTGTAGGCCTTGTGTACCTCATTTAATGACAAGGCCACTAATCGATTCTCATCTAACACAGTTAAGTTGATAAGTCATTTGTGTTGTGCTAGTGGTAGGTCAAGACCCAAGTCACTGGCTGTAGATAGTATTTGGAGTTCTGCCTGGATTGGAAGTTTCGGTAGCTTAACTTACACTAACTTATAGGGGGAGTAACCTATAGGAAGTTTTCAGGTGGAGTGATACGCCTAGAGGGCATCATTAAGTTTGGTGCTCCAATCCCTCCTATATTTACTGATGGTTCAAGTGAGGATTTTGGTAATCTCCCTATTGGTGACTTTGGCTTGCCTGTTGGCTTGGGGGTGATAAGGTGTTGTAAATTTATGAGTAACCCCCAAGTGTTGCATGAGTTTACGAAAAGTGATGCTTGTGAAATGTGTTCCATTATCTGAGATAAGTGCATGAGGCACTCCAAACCTATTTATGATTTGCTATTGGAAAAATCATGTGGCGGTGTTTGAGAAATAGTCGGTGATGGCTGCCACCTCTACCCACTTTGTGTAGTAATCAACAATGATGATGATGTATGCCTTCCCATTGGACATGGGTGTGATGGGACCCATAAAGTTAATGCCCCAAATTTTGAAGGGCTCTAGTGGTTGGATCCATTGTTGAGGGTTCTCCATTGATGCAGACATCCCACCATCTCTTTGACATTATTCACATGAGCGGGCAAACCATAGTGCATCCCTAAAGAGTGTGGGCCAGTAATATCCCGCAAGAAGGATCTTAATGATCATGCATCATCTAGCATAGTGGCCCCCACAAGGGCCCTCATGAGCATCTTAGAGGATGTGTAGTGTATCATCATTAGGGACACACCATCAAACCAGGCCATCTGCACACACCTTATAAAGATAGCCTTTGATTTCCATGAAACACTTGGCCTTATGGAGAAACTGTTGTTTCTACCGATGGTCCCACTCCTTTGGCAATTCCTAGGTTGTGAGATAGGTGAGGATGTGGCTGAACCAAGGTGATTCTTTAGGCACATACTTCTCGATTGCTTCCACAAAGAGGAGTTCATCTGGAAATTGGTTAGAAAGTGGCTCCTTCTCTTCTATGTTATCCCATCGTAATTGAGAAAAGTGGTAAACAACCACATTCTTGGTTCCCTTCCAGTCTATCATAGTGAGGTCAAATTATTGAAAAATCACTAGCCACCGTATGATATGGGGGCTCACCATTGGTTTGTTCATTAGGAACTAGATGGCACTGTGGTCAGTATGCACAAAAACCTTGTACCCGAGCACATAGTATTGGAATTTTTCCAAGGTGAACACCACCACCATTAATTCTTTTTTGGTGATGGTGTAGTTAAGTTGAGCACCCATAATGTTGCGGCTTGCATAGTGGATATACTATGGACGTTTCTAGTCATCCCATTGTGTAAGCACAACTTCCAATGCATAGTTGGATGCATTCGTCATGATGTGAAAGGGTCTGGACCAATCAGGTGCTCATAGAATTGGATTTTCTACAAGTTTTTATTTAAGCATCAGGAATGCATATTCACATTTCCTGGTCTAGATGAATGAAGCATATTTCTTTGTGAGCTTCACCAACAGCTTGGCGATCATTGAGAAATTTTCAATGAAGTGCTAGTAGTAACCAGTGTGACCAAGGAATGACTGAACATCTTTTACAGTGCTTTGCTGATTAGTGATTCCATGGATGACCCTGATCTTTTCAGGATCTACGCTAATCTCTGCTTGTGAAATACGATGCCCCAGAATAATACCCTCTTGGAACATTAAGTGGCTCTTTTCCCAATTGAGCTGTAGATTAGTTTCCACACATATTTTCAGAACTTGCTCAAGGTGGTCCAAGGCTTGATCATATGTGGCTCCATAGGTAGAGAAGTCATCCATGAAGACTTCTACCCCATTATTAATTTGTTGCTGGAAGATGCTGAGGACCAGACGTTGGAAAGGAGCAGGCATATTACATAGGCCAAAGGACATCTTTTTGTATGTGAAAGTTCTCTAGGGACTTGTAAATGTTGTTTTGGCCTAGTTTTCTGATGCGATTTGGATTTGGTTATAGCCACTATAACCATCCAGAAAGCTATAATAATAATTCCCTGCAATGGTATCCAACACCTAGTCCACAAATGGGAGTGGGAAGTGATCCTTAAAGGTAGCCATGTTCAGCAATCAAAAATCTATACAGACCCTCCATTTTCCACCCTTCTTTGGCACAATAATGAGTGGGCTAACCCATTTGCTATTCGCAATGGATTAGATGTACCATGCTTTCAGCAACTGTTCAATTTCATCTTTGATAACCTACTTCAATTTGGGGTTCAACTATCTTTGTGGTTGTCATCATGGCTTCATGGAGGGGTTAATATAAATCCAATGTTGGAAAACCCTGGGATCAACTCCTGTTAATTCAAGATATGACCATGCAAAAGAAACATCCCATTTGTTCACCACCTTCAATAGTTTCCTCTTTTGTTCAGGAGCAAAGGTGGCATTAATAATCACCGGTTTTCCATTCTGCAAAAATGCATATTCTAAGTGGGTTGGTAAGGATTTGAGTTCCAAGGGCTCTTGTTTAAAACTTTTAGGGATTTGCAACTTTCCCCAATCATCACGATCATTAAAAGTGGATACTTGTTGATGGACCTCTTCCAAATCATCCATGCTTTCTACATAGGCCCATACAAGCCCCTTAGATGGTTCCATGGATAAAGTGCTACTAGTAAGGTTACCGGTCAGCCACTAGGTGCCTTCTTGATTTGTGGCTACTGTGTACAGACATTGTTGAACTTGCAATTCTTCGGTACACTAACTACATTCTTGAATAGATGTTTGCTTAGTGGACCACAGCTGTTGCACACAGTTGCACCTGGAGTTACTATATGCGATGCATGGAACACACTTCTTCTTGATCTTTCTAAAAGGATTTTCCTTTGAAATTTCAAGGGAAATATCTCAGAGTCCTAGTCTTGCATCCACCATGCTCAGCAGGCTCTTCCCATTATGATTGCAAAATTTCCCTTGCAATTCTCAACACGAATGACAAGGAAGTTGGCAGGGTAGGACCACCCACAAATGGTGGTCACAATATCTTCCACCAATCCTAAGGGAACAGTAATGGATTGCTCTATCAACTCAAGTTGAATGTTGCTCTTCCGTAATGGGGGTAGGTTCCAAGTCTTGTACATGTCATGTGAAATCAAGTTGACTCCTAACCCCGAATCTAGAAGAGCTTTACATGGCTTATTTTCTACCACTTGAAGATAGACGAAGGGACTTCTTGGATCAATCAATTTTTGAGATGACTTGCCTTTATCCAATCCATCATAGTGTGTGTGAGCATGATGGCCTATATGTTGGAGGATGTTTGGTTTGAAGGATGCTCGAAGGGTGGAACGATGGGGGCAATTGGAGGCTTAGAGGCACTAGCCATAGGTGTGTGTGAGGGTATTTTAGGTTATTGGGCCAAAAAGGGATGTTTTCATGGATTCAATTCCAATCCACTCAGCTAGGGCTGGTTGTAGGTTAATAGCCCTCGTAGAGTTATGTTGTTGTGGCTATGGTGGTATTTTCCCCTACATAGGTGGAGTAGGTGGTAGCTAAGTGGGGTGTTGCTGAGTAGGTATGGCAGGAGAAGGTGATGGAGGGTAGTAGAGATGTGGGTTCTTCCCCCTAGGTGATGGAGATTGATCTCGAAAGTATTCTGGGGAGTGGTAATGACTTTGAAAAGTCACATGACTAGAAGAGTCCTGTGGGGAGACAGGTTGTTGAACATAGTACCCATATGGATCACACTATTGGTAAGGGTACTATTGCCTAGGAGGTGGCATCCCCCATGCTTGTGGGTGCAACCATTGCTGGAAGTATTCATAAGGTTGTGATTGTGCTCCACTTGGATAATATCCTTGCTACTGGTGGAACTGCCTGGGATTGCCTTATGGGTAAGGCAACCTTTGGGGTGTTTTCCTCTTTTCCAACCATGGATTCAACGCATACATCCCAGACTCTTGTAGATGTGACACCCTGGGACAAAACCCCTTAGGATGTTCATATTGACATATTTCACATTCATCATCTCCCTCTGTATTTGAGTTTGCAAACTATTCTACTACAACAACTTTACCCCTTACCTTTATGGTAGGCCCATTCAACTTCTTTATTCCTATGGTAATCGCGATCATTACCTTACTCTTTGGACTCCACTATGATTTTTAGAACACTTTGAAATTTTTCATCCAAAGAGTCCCACATCTTATCAACCTTTGTCAATATTTCAGAAGAAAATTTTTTTAGGGGAAAGGTTTTACAGTTCACCGTTGCATCCAGTGGTGATTCCTCCTCATCCTCACAAAATTGGACTTCCCTCTTTCTGATGGAGGGATCTTGATTATACTCCTCTACACTCTCCTTCTTTCTAAGTTGCCCCTATTCTTTAGACACTTTCTCAATTAAGCATTGTAGTTGATGGGCTCTTAATTCTAATAGTCATCCTTGGGTGTACACGCCAAGGGTCTTTCTTGTTTCAAAGTGGAGCCCATCAATGATATGGAAAAGCTATGCCCATTGAGAGTAGCCATGAGCAGGGCATTAATGTAATAGTGAGTAGTATATGCTCATGGCTGCATCCAAGGGTTCATTACCACCTTACTTTCACCATTGGATTTGGCATCTCAGGTTCGCCACTTTGGAGTAGGTTTGATACTTGTCGTTGAAGATCTCCAGCATCGTATTCCATCTCTTGATTGATTCCAGTTCCAAAGATTAGTACTAGCTTTTTGCTTCTTTGATGAGTGTGTGAGGGAATAAATTAAGTTTCTACCAATCATTATCAATGTTCTATAGGGTACAAGCATCATGAAATGTTTGCAAATGAATCTATGGATCACAATTATATCCCCCTTCAAATCTGGGAATGTTGTTCATGTCAATGCGCTTGATTCAGCTATCTTTCAAGTGCCTACTGGGTATATGAACTATCTCGGTGATATGGAGCATGCTTCAAGTAGCTAATAATGGTTCATCTGAGTTATAGTCCTACTAAAGGCCAGGATATCTATGACAATTTTAGCTACCTCTCCTTCCATGATAGTGAGACTTGGGTGATTGGTCACACCCTCCATCATATCGTTCCCTTTGGTTCTTATGACCACCATCACCTCGCTCCTTGCTACCACGATCATGATCAGAGTTAGAACTGGATGAAGGTAGAGGGGAGCAAGGGGATGGAGAAGAGAGAGAGGAATCACCACCTCCCCGATGTCAATCTCCCTCTCTACTCTGATGACGACCTCGATCTTCATGCCCATCCTTGCTTGTGCCATGACTTTACCTATGTGAACCCCCATCCTCCTGGGGATCCCAGTCACTTGGTTGCTTGTTTTGTACAATGGACTAAATGATCTTATGCCTTAGAGGAAGTTCAGCTAAATAGGAATCATGAAAGATTGGTTCCCCATCGTCCTATAGTCTTTGCAAGAATAAAGGGTTACTAAAATATTTCCCTTTCATGTGTTCATACCGTTCTGCCTACTGTTGGTCTCGTACACATTGTGCTTTAGTTGGATGATAGTCCCAGTAGTCATGGTCCTCCATGACATACTCCACACCATGGTCCTGAATGCCTAATCTGGCAAGATTGTGAAATAGCATTCTAGAGGCTGATCGATCAGGCGGTAATATGATGTTGCCTTCCATGTCCTGCCAACGAAAATTCTCATCCTAATGTAGGATAAAGCTAAAGTTAGGGACATATTCATCTGGATGCATGTATACCACCTAACATTCCTATGGCACTGGTGGGTTGGATCCATCTCGCCTATGAGAAGAAGAAATTTTTGGATGTTAGATAATCCACTGATTGGTGTACCTTATCTTTTACTTAGACCACCTAGCATGTGTATATTTTACTATCCTGGGTCCATTCCAACAATGTGAATGATAGGATGGCGCATGTAAGGATAACAATCCCCGACAATAGTGCCAATGATAAGCGGCTAGGTACCCCTATGCCCAACCATACAAATCATGGGCGTTCACATGTGATTGAGTTAAATTCTATAGACTGTAAGCACTTTGCATACACCAATACCCTAACTAGAAAAACCTTGTGTTAGAATGGTCATTGTCTTCCCAACCTCACTTGTGATGTGTCTGATTGCAATGGTTAAGTGAGATTGAGGAAAATGATTTTTATGGATTTTTTACTTATCGTATAGGGTCTAATTATTGGAATGAAATGTAAGAAATGGGATATTATGTAATCTATAATTATCCTAACTATCTCTTAACTCTTCCTAGCATAAGCATCTGATTCCATCTTCTGTGCACATTCTGAGCATCCCCTAACCACTATTGGGCTACTAAACGTTAAGTGTCACTGGGTTGCCAAGTGTTGGGTTTACATTCGAGATGGTCATACTTATGGTTTTTACAAGCTATAAAAGAGTGATAACGATTAAAGTAATAACAATGAAAACTTAAGGAATTATTAAAGATTAAAAATATTAAACTATTTAATGCTCAAATGACTAAGTCTAATTGCTACAAAGAATGCTTGAAAAGATCATCTTTATTGTCATTCACACCAATGGGCTCAGGTACATTAGTGCTGGAATAAAGAACTGGACACCTTTCTCACACCTACTACAGGCACTTGGAAAATATTCTAACTCTCGTAGAGAAAAACTGCAAGAGATTCGCTACAACTGCCAAAAAGGTACCTAAGTGTGGTGGAAGCACACTTATTTATAGGCTAGAATAGGCGTTGCGTAAATGAGGCCATGTAGACGCATGGATAGATGCATCAACGGGGCCACGTCGATGTGGCCACATATACAAGGCCCCGTATACATGGCCCAGTTGACACATCAACTTCTTAGTGCTTCATCAAATGTAATGAGAGATTAAGGAGCACTAGGTAGTTTATGCAATCGAAAATGCGAAAGATAGGATTATTGTAATGTCAAAGGTAAGAAAACTTAACAAATCAAGCGAAAAGCTATGCAAGTGGGTCCTCCCCATAGTAGGCTCATGCCCTTTTTACCCTTGGATAACCTCAACTAAGGTTTCCATGGGTCCCATAGTTGATTTAATGATCATGACAAGTTAAAGATAAACCTGAAAGAATCTACTCGAGAATCCCAACACATCATACTAAGAAATAGAGCATAACATAGAACCTAGTAGTGAGGTGAGTTATGGTAATGTAAATGGATGATAAATAAGGTAGAATGGAGTTCCAAAGTGAGGTCATAAGAAGTCCCTTGTGGAATTTGTGATTAAAATGACCTAGGAAGTTCCATCCTTTGCCCAAACCAAAACCATCCACTTCTAGTGACTTTGCATCACCACTCTAAGACTGATCCACCCACTCAAGATACAAGAATGTCCCCAAAAGACAACCACCATTCCACAAAGAGAAGAAACGATAAATAAAAAGTAAGAGAGAGGGCCTTAGTTAGAGGGGATTTTTAAGCATAAGTGCATGTCTTTAAAGTCCCATAACTAGCGCTTGTAGCCCATTTATTTGTCCAAGGGGTGTGTTATGAATTCCCATTATTTTATTTTTTCTTGTGTTAATGGGAACCACATCATGTAAGGAATTATTCATGTCAAAGGGTTGTGCTTTGAATTCCCATATTTTTTGTTTTGTTTTATTTTGGATGGGAACCAGATCATGCAATGACTTACTTGTCTTCCTATTATTGGTTGATGTGGAATGGTAAGAAGTCCACGAAAAATACTCAAGCACTTAAGCAAGAATAAGAGTACAAAGAGTATTGAGTCCCCTTGAAGTCACACCCTTTACAAACCTTTGGATCCTTCCTAATTCTGAAACTACCAAGGTTACTAATCGATTAAAAGTTTCTTTAATGAAAAGGGGTCTCAAATTCCTAGAACATGGAAAACCATAGAGTTCATTGGATGGGCAGATGATGTGGACTTATTGCCTATTCCATGAAAAATAAACCATGCCAAAGTCATTAGACATTAGAATTCAAAAATAGAAACTAGACATTGACATTCACACATTAAGCACAAACCATCATTACTAAACAACAACAATAGCATTGTGTCTTGTCACAATAAAGAAATTTATTAGCAAAAATGAGAAAATATCATACTTGAATAAAATAAAATAAAAAAAGAAAAATAAATTAAAATATATAAGAAAGTGTAAAATAATCAAGAAATTTTAAAGGTACTAAGGATGGGGTAAAATTAGAATTTGAAAATAAAAAATTTGTAAAATAAAAAATGTGAAAAATAAAAGGGTAGAAAAAGGCCATGGTAATGGTTAGCATGGATGGCCATCTTCCCCATGACTGGGTTGGAGGGAGGAGATTTGAAAAATAGAATGTGGTTGTCCATTCATTGAGGTAGAACTTACACTAGCCTATATTGGTTAGAGGAAAGGCTTCACTTGTTGGATATTGACCAACTGCTTTTTATTTGGGCTGTTAGGTTTGTAGATCAACATGGATCTAGAGGGAAAGGAATAATCAATTATATAAGGTCCCTTCCACAATGTTTGGAATTTTATCTTTTAGGGTACATGTGTGGGGTTCTAGTAAAGAACCTTATCTTGTAGCTAAAGTTTTACTTTCCTGATTCTAAGGTTATGATGTTGCTTGTTGAATTTCTTGTTCACCTCATTCAAGGATAGGGCCACTAATCAATTTTTTTCTAACACATTCAGGTTGATTAGTTTTTCTTTTTGTGTTAGACTTAGACCAAGGTTTAGATCACAGGCCNGCATTCCAATAATTAAAGAAGAAAATTGTAGAAACACCAATCCTACAAGCTTATCTAATGAGAAAGCATATATTATAGTAGCAGTTGACTACTACACAAAATGGGCAGAAGTGGCAGCTATTGCTGATTGTACATCATCCACTACTACCAAATTTATACAATAAAATATCTTGAATAGGTTTNATACTTGATCATTGGCTTGGGGATGGTAATGTGTTGTTAATTTATGTTCTAATCCCAAATGTTGCATTAATTTTTTAAATGTGGCACCTATGAAATTAGTTCCATTAAAATTAGTAAACATGGTACCCCAAACCTATTCAAGATATTTTATTGTATAAATTTGGTAGTAGTGGATGATGTACAATCAGCAATAGCTGCCACTTCTGCCCATTTTGTGTAGTAGTCAACTGCTACTATAATATATGCTTTCTCATTAGATAAGCTTGTAGGATTGGTGTTTCTACAATTTTCTTCTTTAATTATTGGAATGCGTGTTCACATTTCTTGGTCCAAATGAAAGGTTCATCTTTCTTTGTAAGCTCTACCAATGGATTTTGAATCTTAGAAATTTTTTTAATAAATCATTATTACTAACCAGTGTGTCCAAGGAATGACCAGAAATATTTAACAATATTTGGTTGGAATGTTATTTTTTGGACGGCCCTTATCATTTTTGGTTCTATCTCAATCTCTTTTTATGAAATTTGGTGCCCTAGCATAATGCCTTCTTGGACCATGAGATGGCTCTTTTATTGGTTAAGCCGTAGGTTTTTCTGTACACATCTCTTTAGTACTTGCTCAAGTCAGTCCAAAGCTTGCTCAAAGGTAGCTCCATAGGTGGAGAAGTTGTCCATGAAGACTTCAACACCACTACCAATTTATTGTTGATAGATACTCAAGACCAAGCATGGAAATGTTGCAAGGCTATTACATAGGCCAACTGGCATCTTACAATATGCAAAAGTCTCCTAGGGACTCGTGAATGTTGTCTTGGCCTAGTCTTCTAGCACAATTTTGATTTGATTATAGCCACTATAACCATCCAAGAAACTATAATAATAATGCCAAAATATGGTGTCTAATACTTGATCCACAAATGGAAAAGAAAATCGATCCTTAAATGTTGCCATATTTAACAGCCTAAAGTCAATGCAGACCTACCATTTGCCACCCTTCTTTGGTACTATTACAAGGAGGCTAATCTATTCACTATTCAAAATGGGATAGATGAACCCTACCTTGAGGAGTTACTCTATCTCCTCCTTGACAATTTTCTTTAATTTGGGATTTAGTCACCTCTGTGGTTGCCTTCTAGGCTTCATGGTTGGGTCAGTGTTTATGCGATGCTGGCATATCCTTAAATCAATTCCTGTTAGCTCTAAATATGACCAAGAAAAGGCTATTGATCATTTATTCACCAACTTCAATAGCTTCTCCTTTTGCACAAGAGCAAGTTTGTCATTAATGATGACTGGTTTAGCATTCTTTAAAAATGCATACTTCATATTGGATGGTAAATTTCTTAGTTGTAAGGGCTCCTACTTGAAGTGATTAGGGATTTCCAAGTCTTCATTATCTTCATTTGAGAGTTTGGAATGAAATTTTTTAATTTTATCCATGCTTTCAACATATGCATATGTTAAGCTCTCAATTGACTCCATGCATATTGTGCTATTATCTAAATTAGCTATTAGCCACTGGGTGGCCTCCTACTTTGTGGATACTATGTATAAATAGTGTTGAATATTAATTTCTTGTGCACACTGATTACATGCCTTAATATATGTGCTCTTGATGAACCAAATCTTTTGCATGCAATTGCATCCATTATCACTGTACGTGATGCATGGAATATGCTTCTTCTAAATCTTTCCTAGCTTATTTTCCTTAGATATTTTGAGAGATAGATCCCTTATACCAATTCTTACATTAACCATGCTTAACTAAGCCCTTTCCATGATCATGGGGAAGTCACTTTTGTAGTTGTCCACCTTGATTACTAGAAATTTAGTAGGATAGGACCACAATGTCCTCTACTAATCCCAACAGGATAATAATCGACTAATATCCTAATTCTAGATAAACGTTGCTCTTCTTAAGAGATGGTAAGTTCCAGGCCTTGTAGATATCATGGGAGATGAGATTAACTCTAGAACTAGAATCAAGAAGAGCTTTGCATGGCTCTTATCTAGTAATATGAAGATAGATGAGTGGACTTCCTAGGTTAGATCTTTTTGTAGAAATATCGCTAGCCTTAATCCAATTAGAAACAACATGAGTTAGCATTATAGTGTGAATCCTAGGTGGCACTTGGTTTGAAGGGCACTCGAAGGCATCTGATGTAGAGGATGAGGGTGATGGAGATGTATGATAATCAACTAAAGTAGGTTGTGAGGGCTAGAGAGGATTACTAGGCTAGAAGAAAGGTCCTTTCCTTGATCGATTATTTGGACCATTTGGTTGAAAAATTGATTATGAATGTACAAACATTGTATCATTTCATTGTTGCAGCTATGGAGGAATCTCACCCTACTTAGATAGAGCAAGAGTTAATTAGGTTGAAGGTGGAGGTGTAGGTGTAGAGGGATGTGAAAGATGATAAGGATATGGATATGGGTTTTTCCCTCAAGTAGATGATGAATGTTCTTAGTGGTACTCTGGAGGGTAATAGTGATGTTGGAATGATGCATGACATATAGAACTTTTAGGGGACACAAGCTACTGAACATAGTACCCATATGGATCTAGTTGCCGATAAGGGTACTATTGGCTTGGTAGTGGCATTCCCCATGATTGTGTTTAGTACCACTATTGCTATCATTCATAAGGTTGTGAAGGAGTTCCACTGGGGTAATAAGCTTGTTGTTGTTAGTGGAACTATCTTAGATTTCCTTGAGGATAAGGCAATCATCTTGGAGCCTACCTACATGCTAAGTGAGGATTCAATGTGTACACTCTAGACTCTTGTAAGTGTGACACTACAGGGCAACATCCCTTTGGATGTTCATATTGGTATATGTCATATTTAGTTTCATTATGCAAGTCAAACTCCACAACTTCCTCTACTACAATAGATTTACCCTTATCTCTTTGGTAGGCATGTTTAGCTTCTTTTCACCTCCTACGATTATGATCACTATTTTGTTCTTTGGATTCTTTAGAAATCTTCAAAGTGGTTTGAATCTTTCCATCCAAAGAGTCCAATAACTTATCAACCTTGGCCAGATTGTCAAAAATATATTTTTGGATAGGCAAGGTCTTTCTATTCACCACTTCATCAAGTGGTAACTCCTCCTTCTCACAAAATCAAACCTCTCATTTTCTAATAGAAGGGTCCCTATTATACTCTTCAGTACTTTCCCTTTTTCATAGCTCACCTTCTTTTATTTCTCCTTGGTCAATTAACCTTTGAATCTAATGAGCTCTCATTTCAAATAGACTTCCTTGGGCATACACCCCAAGGGTTCTTCTGGTTTCTACTCTAAGCTCATCTAAGAATAACCATGGCCAAGGCATTGGTGTAGAAGTGAATAGTATCAATTCAAGGTGACATTCAAGGGTTCATGTGCTCCTTGTTTCTAGCCTTGGATTTTCTTTCTCAGATTAGACACTTTGGAGTATGTCTAGTATTTGTCATTGAATAGTTAAAACATGGTACTCCATCTATGAATAGATTTTGACTCTAAGGACTAGTACTAACTTTCAGCTTCCTTAATGAGTGTCCTTAGGAAAAGCTTGAGTTTTTACCACTTATTTTCTATATTTTATAAGGCATAGAAATCATGAAAAGCTTGTAGATGCATTTTTGGATTAGAATTATATCCTTCCTTAAATCTTGGAATATTTTTCATGTATAGATGCTTGATTTGACTATCCTTCATATGCCTAGTTGGGATTTTTGCTACCTCTACAATGTTGAGCATACTTCAAATCACCAATAGAAATTCATCATCATTGCTATGTTAATGATGTCTATGATGGATTCAGCCACCCCTTCAATTTTGGTGGTCTTTATGGTCATTTTTATTTCACCAATCACCTTCATCATGGTTTTTTTGATGGTGACTTCCATGAGAACCGTTTGATGAAAAGGAGTGTCTGAAATTGGATGAAGAGGAATGTTTGGAATTGGATGAAGAGGATGAAGAGGAAGGTGGACTACCACTGCCACCATGATTTCTACCACGACTCTCACTTTTATTAAGATCACCATCCTTAGATCCCTTATTATTACAATGTTTACCCAAGTCCCTACCTTGGGTATAACTCTTTCCTAATCCTAGTTTATGAATAATTGATTGCAAGGTTAGGTTCACACCCTTACCATGAGTAGTAGGGGTGGAGAATCTTCATGTTGAGAACCTTCCAAGGGAGGATGCTCATTGTCCTCTTGATCTAGTAGGAACAAGGGGTTAGTGTAATGTTTTCCCTTTGTAGCTACATAGAGTTTCTCTTAACGTTTATCTTGCTTATGTTGTGTTTCATTTGAATAGTAGTGTCAAGTGTCATATCCATCTACAACATATTCTTTATGAAGATTTGCTATGCCTAGCTTCTTAAGGATTTTGAATAGCATCTTGGGCATAGATCTATCGAGGGGCAAGATGATGTTACACTCCATATCATGCCATCAAATTTTTTCATCCTAATGTAGGATGAAGGTGAAATTTGGGACAAACTCATCTAGATAGGTGTATACCACCTTGCATTCTTGTGGGATTGATGGTTTAGTATCTTTGGGCTTGTGAGAAGGAGAAGACATTTTGCAAAACAAAATGAATTATTAGGGTGCTTTTATAATCCTATGTATAGTGGGAATGATATTGGCCTATAGCATGATAGTGATATTCACCTAAACCTAAATAGCACACATTCTACAAACAAAGTCCCTAGCAATAGTGCCAATGATGAGCGATTAGGTACCCCCTACACTCAACCATATGAATCACAAAGTGTTCATGTGTGATCCAGCCAAATTCCATGGACTTTATCATTTCTAGTGCACTAGCCCTTTTAGGAAGTCAATCTAGCCTTAAGATCAATTGTTTTATTTCCAATTACACTTGTGATGTTCATTGGTATGGTTAAGTATAATTGAGGTATTTGATTTTTATCATTTTTATGTTTAATAGTTAGGTGATTAAATTGTAGATAAAAAGGAATTTGATTAACTAATCTAAATTTACTAATTAACTAATCATTTTACTAATCCTAACATAAGTATCCATTTCCACTTTTCGTACATGTCTTGAACCCATGTATCCACTACTAGGTGACCAAGTGCTACACTACTAGGCATACCAATCAATAACACTGTTGGGATTACCAAGAAAATACATGTTACACATGAAGCAATTGTACTTATGTGTGTAATCTATCTTGCTTAATTGTCTTATTAACATAATAACTAGGAAATATGTAATAACCAATTGGAAAAATTTAATAAATAATTGGAAATAGTAAATGCATAAATAAAATAGCTAATGTATCCAAAGTGTTGCAAGGTTTATTAGAAAGCTCTTCTTTATTGCTGCACACACTGTCATGCTTAGGTACAACAATGCTCGAATAATGATTCACACACTCAATGACTCTTGCTGCAGGCACTCAAGGGGAAAAATTCTAACTTTTAAATGGAAAAATATATGAGCTTTGCTACTACTATAATCTGGATTTCCATAAATGTGGTTGGTAGGTGCATATTTATAGGTAATAGATAGACATTGCGTCAATGGGGCCTAGTTGACAAGTCCTCATCAACGTGGTTGATTGCATCGATGAGGCCTCATCGATGCAACCAACCAACAAAAACTCATCATTAAGGTAATCATTAGCCTTCTTGTATAAGATTCAAACCATGTACAGACGATATTCCAGTGACATTGCATCATTTCATCTCTTAGAATTACAATCATAAGACTATGAATGTTATAAAAAGTATTTTCACTTGGAGTATTGTCCAAGGAAGAAGTTTATTCATGGAATTTTTTTGACATTCTAAGAAGCCACCTACTTTCTAGCATGGGTAACAAGTCTTTCTAGTGGAACCTCTAGAAATTTATTTGGTGATCTTTTATTTGTTAACTGTGTCAACCTTTTTAAGGTAGCACTTATTTTACTCTTAATCTCATTTTTTGGTAGATCTACAAGCATATAATACAACCTTATTAACATGATAGAGCTTGCAATAATAATCCAAAAAGAATCCACAAGTTCCCTTAATGTAACACTTTTTTCATTCCACTTGGTTCTTCACTTTTCTATCTAGGCATAATGATCACTAGTTTATTCTTAGTTTGATAATGGAAAGAATATCATTATGGGCATGGTAAGAACCTCTTATTAATGGAATGGATGGATGAATGATGTGGACTCACTATGCAAATAATCAATCTCTTATGACTTGATTTCATATAGAAATTTTCACTTTATTAGGCTACATCTTGCCTTTATTTAAACATGTTTTATTAATGATCAAAAATTATTTACAAAGGGTTTGAAACAAAGTATAAAAGAAATAGGAAAGATAGTAAAAATTATGGAAAAGTATAAGGAATGAAAAATGTTAAAGAATTGAAAAATATTAAAGAATGTGAAAAATTGAGGAAATTTAAAAGATTAAAGAAATGAAAAAAAAATAAAAGAAAATGAAAAGGCACTTATTAATTCCTAGGTCATGATAAGGCATCTCCTTCATGACTAAACTCTTGGGCAAGTGTTTGGAAAATGCTCCTCATATCTCCTAGATCACACACTTTGGATGGTTCTCTTACCATCTTTAGGGTTTTAACTTTGTTATGACTATCCTATGTGATTTTGATGGTAGTTGAGTTTTGATCATCTAAGTTCTTATTTTTATTTCTGACTGGTATGTGTCTATGAGTTAATGTTTTTGTTTCTAAGTCCTTAGTTGGAGTCATTTTCTTTAGATAGGAATTAGTAAGTGGTTTATATGTATCCATGCATATGTTTAATAAATTAAGGTTCTTAGTTAGTGACCACAAGTTGTCTTTTGGTTTTGTGGCTTCTACTCTTTTTTCTACACACATTTGTGTTTCATTATTATTATGGACTGTTATGATGTTTTTGTTAGTACTTTGAATGTCCTGTCTACTATTGCACCCTTATATTTTAGTATTTATGCATGGAATTCCTTATGTGTGGATGGATCCATGTTTGTCCTCTTTCGAGATCTCTCTCATGTTTAGCCTAGCATCAATGGTGCTAAACCATGCCTTCCCCATGATGATTGGACATTCATTATCAGTATCCTTTACATCAATCATCAAGAAGTTTGATGGGTAGGACCACCCATTGATAGTGGTCACTACATCATCAATCTATCCCAAAGGGATGACAAAAAATTGATCTACAAGCTCAAACTTGATGTTTCATTCCTTAAATGGTGGTAGGTTCCATGTTTTATATGTGTCATAGGAAATTAAAATGACTCTGAAACTTGAGCCTAATAGAGATTTGCACAGTAGATTCCTAGTTACTCGTAGATAGATTAAAGGAACTCTTCAATCAATTTGCTTTTGTAGGAGTGGCCTTACCTTGATTCAACTGGTAACAACTATAGTAAGCATGAAAATCTCTATTTTTAGACTTGATGATGATAGAAGCGTTTCAAGAGGCAGAAGATCTATTTTAGGAGAAGATGGTCTTGATAAAGCTTCTATTTTACCAACCTTCTCTGGGCTCATCTTAAAGAAAGGATGTTTCTTTGTTTGGCCCTAGGCATTGCTAGTGAGATCTTATATTTGTACATTTACTACCCTTGTAGCCTTCTTTTACTATGGCTATGATGGTAGTTCACCTTGCATTGCGGGTGGTGGCACTGGTGGCAAGGGGTTTGGATTGGAATTTGATAAATCAACTACTTGTGAATGCATATGTAGGTTTAGATTAGTCCTTGGTGGCATCCATTGGTAGTATTCTAGTGGATTATATTGTGGATTTTGGATAGTGATGTTTTCTAGTGAGATTTGACACTAGAAATAGTATCCATAAGGATCAAGTTTTCAGTACAAATACTATTGGCATGGCGGTGGGATGGCCCATGATTGCGGTTACTACCACTGTTGATGATAGTGATCCTATGACTATAGTAAGGATTTACTAGGATAGTACATTAGTTGATGTTGTTGCCTGTAGTTACCTTGATGATAATGTAATCATTCGGGTATATTCTTTTGAACAAATTTTTGATTAAGTGCATATGCCCTAGTTTCTTGTAGATGTACCATGAGTAGACAACATTCCATAGAATGTTCATACTAGCACATGGTGCAACTTTCATCATCTATGGAGCTAGTGTTCAAGTACCTAGCTATTAAAGTAACTTTATCCTTTTGTCAAAATTTCTTCTTCTTTTTGTCTCTACCTCTATTTAGTGTTTATTTTACTTTCTCCTCCATAATCTTTAGTATTTTTATGCATCATTCATCTACAGAATCTCACATTTTTGCTACCTATGTTGCTACATTGACAATAGATTTTTGAATCAATAGCATCTCTTTCTTCATGAGTTGATCCAAGGTTTCTTCCTCTTGAATATCACATACCTGTGCATCTCTTTTTTGGATTGATGGATCCTTGTTGTATTCTTCAGCTGATTTTATTTTTCTAAGTTCTTTTTCTTCTTTTTTCACTTCATCAATGAGCCTTTGAATCTAATGGGCAGTTATCTAATAGCCTTGATTGGGCATAAACCCTAAGGATCTCTCTTTTTTTTTCTTCTCAACCCATCTATCATGTTCCTTAGCTATTCCTTTGGTGAAAATCCATGCCATGGACATTTGTGTAATAGGGAATAATATTTGTCCATTGCTACATTAAGGGTCTCATGAATCCTTTGTTTTCAGTTTTGAATTTGCTTTCTTAAGTTTGACAGTCATGAATATGTTTGATATTTATCATTAAAAATTTCAAGCATGGTACTCTAACGTCTAATGAATTCAGGTTCTAGTGACCTATACTAGCTTTCTACTTCCTTCACAAGTGTTCTAGGAAATATCTTCAATTTCTACTAATCAAATTCTATGGTTTTAAGGACACATGAATCATGGAATGCTTGAAGGTGATGTAGAGGTTTAGCATTATATTCTCCAAATTTGGGCATGTTATTCATATCTAACCATTTATTTTGATTGTCTCTCACATGCCTAGTTGGTTTGTAGACTACTTCTTAAATGTTGATCATGTTCTAGGTTGCCATAAGAGGTTCATTATCATAATCAAGTTCATAAGCTCTATGGTAGTAGTGATCCCTTCTATGCTCGTGCCTCTCTTGATCCTCCCTTCTATTCTTGTGTCTCCTTCTTTCATCCTTCTCATCTTTTGAATCAAAATGCCTTGATGACCATGAGCTTTTTTCTTTTCATATCAAAATCTTGTGTTATCTCCTATCATAGTCCTCTAATGATTGTGTTGAAGCAAAGGAAGCAATAGGAGAACGGTGTTGGTTGGTTCTCCTTTCATGACTCTTGTGAGTTTTCTTTTAGGACTTAGTAGGATCCCTTGGCCTAGAGTCTTGCTTGTATTTTGAGTCAATATCCTCCCGCTTATGTGTCTCTACTATAGTAGAGTGAATTTATGCTTTGACAGGTTCTTCTAATTTGTTGATAGGTGTCTTTGATGGCTCCTGATGGTTTTGATGGAATTGTTCCAAAATGAACTGATCAACAAAAACCTCTTCTATGAGAATAGATGTGTTGGTTTTTTTTTCCTTTGGTATGAGCATGTTTAATTTCCATAGCATGATCTCTTTTTATCTACTCCCTTGTAGTTTCATAGTGTCTAGTCATGTGTTGAGTCACATGGTACCCTTCTTGGATTAGGTCCAGGTGCACTCTTGTTAGAGCAATTTGTAGCATGTGTACTGCTGCATGTTCAGGAGATAGAACCATGTTGCCTTGCATATCTCTCCATCTCATTTTTCTATCATAATGGAATGTAAAGTTGAAGTCTAGATGATATGAATCAGCATAACGATAAGTAATACATGTCTACATTGGGATTTCCTAGTTTTCTTCATTAGCAATTCTATCACTACTCCTTCTTGTGTCCTTGGAAGGTGATGATTGATCATTATGTGAACCCATGTTATCAGTTCTTGATGGTTTTTGTTAAGTGTGCTTTTTATTAAGGTTGTGAAGATTAGAGTTAGGCTCTAATATAATGAACTTTGGAAAATTAATTACTTAATATAACATTGACTTATCCCTAGTAATGGTACCAATGATTAGTGGTGCCCATACGAGATACAAGTGTTCATGTGCAATCCCATTTGAACTCTACAAATAAGGTAATGTGATTATATCAATAATTGAATAGCATGCATGATCATTATCTTTCCACATGAGTTAGTAAAATCAATGTGTATGGTTTAACTCAAAGTGAGGTATATGATATTGATGTTGTATTGGCCATTGTGCTCCTAATAAACATGAGGTGCAAGTAAAAGTTTTTAAACCTAAGTAATAGTAAAACAAATACAAACTAGCCTATTCAATGAGTAGCTAGTCCTAATCTTCCGATCACTTATTGGACCTCATGAAACTACTACTAGGATTACCAACTACCTCACTATAGGGTGTAGCATGTGATAGTATTATTAGATTACCAAGTAGTTACACTTATGTGTTCAAGATCAGTCGTACCCATTCCACTTAATGACATTGAAAGTAAATTTCAAGAAATTGTAAACGTTAACTATGAAAATAGTAAAATAGTAAACTAATTAAAAATATAAATAAAACTAAGTGTTGCTGCAATGATGGAAAGTAATCTTGATCTTTATTTCTGATCGCGCAATGCATCCAAGTACATCACACTTAAATAAAGACTCTTTTCAATCACTTAACATTATATTGTAGGCACACACTTCTAAGTAGTAAATTCAAGAAAGAAAATTGAAAGTGTTCTATTACTAATCTATCAAATATACTATGAATTTATTTATCTAAGTGTTACTTATATATGCTAGCACGCATCCCGCGATATCGTTTATATGATAACATATGGTGAGATACAATAACATATCTACGATATTGTAGATATGATATCATTGGCTGAAATTTTTTTGGATTTATCACTTGGATATATAAAGAAAGAGTGAAAAATTTTATTAATGGAGAATAAAAGAATGAGATCTTTCTTTTGCAAATTCTTCTAAAGAACTAATAACCAACAAAATTGTAGAAAGAAATTCAATCAGGAGCAAACCACTACACTAACTGGATATTGTAAGCTATTCACAACTGTTTCATTTTCATCCATTAACATTTTATAATGTTAAGATTTCATAATTTATAATATTATAATCCTTCTTTAAATATGATCTTTGTATTAGTTATCATTACTAGTATGAGCCAACTGTTACTACAGGGATAGCACCCATGGAAGGTAGAAAAATAAATAAGATAGGATCTTAATGTCATTTCATAGTTTTCTATATGCGAAGAGTAAAATATGTTACATGAATTATATGTAAAGAAATGAATCATGTAGACACATTAGGAGCTTACTATCATGGCTTGCTAGGTCTCATGGCAGATAGAAGAAACTCATAATCCATACATATTTCCATTTTAGTACATCAAAACATAGTGTGTTTATGGAATGAAGGATTTCAAATAGATATAATCTATGAGAGGTATATCAAATATATTTTTAAGGAAGAGAAAGAGTTTGGGCTATCTAGAATGAGGGAAATATTTCATTTGAAAAAAGACATTTATAACATTTACAAAGATTTTATCCCCAATTACAAGAAAAGTAAGCATGATAAAATTAGCACTTGGATATGGTACCAAATGATCACTAATTTTTTTTACTACTAGGAAGAGTCTCTAGAATAAGGTGTTCCATCGATCATTGAGTTGAAATCACCTTGAATGTTGAAAAAGATGATAACTCTATCTTAATGTAGTATCCTAGCAATGAATTCAAATTTCAACCAAGAAATATGATGCATGTTTAAATAAGTGATTCTATCATTAAATTTAAAAAAATATCAGTTGTTGAGTGGCGAGGTACCCCTACACTCAACCATACGAATACGAGCGTGCACGCGCGATCCGGTCAAACTCCGCAGACTAAATGCCTTAACACCACAAGAAACACTTGGGGTTAATCGTTCGTTGTCTTCCCAGGCTTGCTTGTAGGTTTCATGGTGTATGGTTAAGCAAGTCTGAGGTATATGATTTTTTTGGTATTATTCAGTTTATCCCCTAAGCTATGAGGGAAAAGGTTGAGAAACTAACTAACTCTAACTAATATCCTAAGTCTAAATTAACTAGCGTCAGCATCTGTTCCCACTTACCGGACACACCCTGAACTATGCAACTGTGGCTACCAAACACTAATCATTATTGGGATCACCACATGTAATGCAAGTGCTTGAAATGGTCATACTAAGGCACCTATTTAGCCTAAGTGTGATAAGCAGCCGATTCCTTGGCTAGCCGTACACACCCGTGGATGCTCGTAACCAAGTCGTACTTATCACACGTTCTAGCCTAGCGATGAGTAGCCGATTCATTAACTAGGTTACCACTGGTATTACCAAGTGTAGATCCTGGAATACGCTACTAGGTTACCAAGCAGCCAATGCTCGTAGTTAAGTCGTACTCACGCGTTGCGACGAGCAGCCGATTCCTTGATTAGCCGTACACATCCATAGATGCTCGTAATCAAGTCGTACTCGTGCGCACTAGGAAAGCAATAAATAA
>MNCI01000266.1:95161-113698 GCA_015680685.1 Gnetum montanum
CCGTAGATGCTCGTAATCAAGTCGTACTCGTGCACACTAGGAAAGTAATAAATAAATAACAATAAAATAAAACCATGTACTGCAAGGTTTATCCAATCAAGTTCGTCTTTATTGCCATACACAACTTGTGTTTAGGTTACAAAGTTTCTCGAATAAAGAGCCGTTCACTCTAGGACTCCTACTGCGGGCACATGGGAAAAATTCTAACTTTGGAGTGATCAATCTGCCAGAGCTTCGCTACTTCTAGCCAGGATTGGGAAATGAGGGGAGTGCCACCTCTTATTTATAGATATGGCGGCGGACTGCGATATCGCAGGGAAAGACGCGATATCGCGGCACTATGCATGTCGCGTCTCATCATCAGTATTATAATATAATAAGACATTATCTCGTTAGAGATGTGCAGTTGTCTTTGCAATTCCATATTTACATAGTGATCATTTTTTATTCATACTACACTAGACTTTGAGTCACATGGGTGATATCCTCAAGGTGCACAAAAATTAACATCAAATGTTGGATTTTGGAGCTACTACAAAGAGGCAAGGCAAAGGAGCCTAATTGGATAGGAAATGCTTTCATGCTTGGTGATTCTAAGGTAGAAATGAATGTAGTGAGGTAACTTTAAAGGCATTCAAAAACATACTAGAAATCATATTAGCTTGGATTAACATTTCTTAACATTTGCTAAAATTTGATGAATTATCAAGTAAATTTTTAGAAGAAATATATTTCTATGCATTTGGCATGTCTAGAGGGCATGGAGGAAGAACTTGGAAATCAAAGTTGTATATTCTAATAAGAGAAAAGTAATGGCTAACCATGTTAATCATATATTATGAATGAATGCAAAACTATTATAGATGTTGTTGTAGAAATAAACAAATTTGTTGACAAGTTTTAGGAGAACTTAGATTTTATTAAATACCTAAGGTACTAGTGGCTAAATGGAGACAATTTAGTGAGTTTCTATTTCTTATAATCATCACTAAAAAGTTCATATTCATAGTGATAAACTATTTGTTCAATTTTTTATTACCTATGTTTGTCTCTAACCATATGTTGTTAGGAAAGTAGGTTAAAGCCTTCTATGATATTCCCCATGTTTAGCAACATACAAATAATGCTATCAAGTCATATCATGAATTTTTGAAAGGGATATTTTTAAGAGATATAATAAATAGAAAATACTAGCAAATCAATTTGCTTATATGGATCTTAACAAAGATACAAGTATATTATTGGAACAATGCAACAATTAAAGTTGTAGGATATTTAGTAAATAAGAAAGACAAATAATTTAATAAGAAGTCATGAGAAAATGTTTTACAAATCTCTAATGATGACTATGTCTAATTTGTGAAAAAGAAAAATGAATATGTTGTACAAAGTCAGAATAGTTTGAAGTTGAACACTTGGTACAAGGTTTTAAAGGTGTTTTCTTTTAGTATATCTTCTAAGTTAAATGGTCTTTCCTTGGTTATTTTTGCAAGAACTCAATGAAATTTCTTGTTAAGCTAAAGGGTCTTACTAGTGCATTTAAGTTCTTCTTCCAAGATGAGTTTTATGATTCACATATGCCTATGGAACTAAGTTCATTCAAGCGACATTAATTTCCTAGCCAAGAAGATGCTTTATAACTAGGAATCAACTATCTGGAGGTATAAAACTAATGAGATGAAAATGATTCACACTTCAAATCACCAAATGGAGTAGGATGAAGATAATGTAGATGCACACTGGGAAACTAAAATTCTTAAGCTAAAAAAGGCTTTGAAAAAATTGGTAAAAAATTTGCCCATAAAAAAGGAGATTATTTTAGAAATATAAAGGCATGTGAAGTTATTTGAGTCAAATTTTTTATTTTCAAGTAACCTAGATGGATTGGTAAGCAAAAAAAAAAAAAAAAATATTGTCTAGCTAGAATTGTCCTTCCAAAGCTACTAGACAAAAGCTTTCTAGTCAAAAGTGTGTAAGAAAATTATTTAAATAATATAACAATAGTATTTTATTTGTAAATTATGATTCTTAAAATAATATACATAATGTTTAATTTATTTTAATCCATTTCCTTTTATTTATAGATGGAAGTGAAGGTAGCTAAGAGAATAAGGAACAATCCTATACTATCCAATCTACCTTGAAGTAGTAGCTCCTTGATGTTATTCTAATGAATGTGTCTTACACTTTACATCCATGGTCATGAACCTATGATTATAAGAGATTTTCTATTAATTATAGATTACTAGAACACATGTTTTTTATAGCCTTCTATTCAACCAAACTGTGTTATCTATGTCTTAATAGTAACAAACATAACAAACATCTTATGAATGAGATTTGTATTGAGAAAAAAATTTATTATAAGACTTCATGTTCTATATGTATTTCATATATGCTTATGGTATATTTCATTAAGTCTTTATGTTGTTAGAGAAAATGACATATCTTATAAGACACTTCAAAAAGAAGTACTATTTGAACCTTCTAAAACTAGTCTGAACTAAATATTTAGTCATGAATGAGATTCAAAATGTTGCTAGTACATGTGGATTAAAATTCTACATACCCTTTGAGATGAGTTTAATTTTATGATGTAATGCTAAGTTATATATAAAGTTCTAGTTTAATTATCTCATACTATATTTAAAGTTTACTTTAGGTTTTGACATTCTTGATGCCAACCATATGTTTTTTAACCATTTTAAAATAATAATCTCACTAATTATATCCTTTTATCTTCATTAAAGAAGCTAAAAATTAGTCCATATACTCTAGATCAACAAGTTCTATGATAACATGTGTCTTGTAAAATATCATAGTTTTCAAGTTTTTGCTAAGATATGGGTAGCATGTCTCTTCCATTGTAATACAAACCAAGACTATTCGAATTGTGACAACCTGTGACACACAAAACATCATAGCTTCTCTATGTGACTCCCATGTCTTTAGCATTTTATCTTGAATCTTATCTTCATTACGCATGTACATGCGAGCTATGATTTGAGGTAATTGTACCTTCATAAAACCCCTCCTATTGAGAACATGTGAATCATATTACCTTACATTTTTTTGTTGTGAAATTGCAATGTGATGTAATTTGTATCACCATGCAATCCTAAATTTTCCTAAAACCCTAGTTATTAAAACAATGTGAATCATGTTCTCTTACATAATTGTTATGTGATTTAATGCAGCTCACAGTCCTTTCTTAGTGCAAATTATAGTAGAAACTAATTTTTCATAGTGCATATTACAACTAATTGTATCTTTTAATATAAAGTGCAAGTCATTGTTATATTTGTGAATTGTAGTTTAATATTCAAGTGTTGCGAGTCATAGAAGTTTGCATCTGAAGAGTGCTGAGGTACCCCTACACCCAAAGATATTAATCACTAAGTTGTTCACATGTGATCCAGTCAAATTCTATGGATTCCTAGTGTTCTTGTACATAGGATTCAATCTAGAAGGTGAATCTAATCATGGAATGATTGTTATCTTCCCAACTACACTTGTGAGACTTAGTTGTATGGTTAAGTGTAATTAAGATACATGATTTTTATTATTTTATATTTTGTTCACTTATGGTTGGTAATATATTGAGAATAAATTAATTAACTAATTTATTTCTTAATTAATAACTAACTATCCTAACATAAGCATTCGGTCCCACTTTCTGTACACATCCTGAACTCATACAACACTACTAGGTGACCAAGTGTAAAGTGCTACTAGGATTACCAAGTGTTATACATATGCTCGAAGTGGTCATACTTATGTATGCTAGTCTATTTAGCTTAATTAATTAATTTATTAAATTTTCAATCATTTTAGCTTAATTAATCACTTAATTAGTGATAATAATAAAGGCATTTCTAAATCATTAAGCTAGTACAAGTGATGCAATGTTTATGAAAAAGCTCATCTTTATTGCCGCACACACTATAGTGCTTAGGTAAAATAGTGCTCGAATAAAGATTTGTACAGTCCTTGACTCCTACTGTGGGAACTTAGAAAATTATTCCTATATCTTATGGAAACAAATTACAATCATTTTGCTAGCAACTAAAATTCTAACTCTCTATTAATATGGATGGGTTGTCTTATTTATAGACCTACTACGGTGCCACGTCGATACATACACATCAACATGGGAAACACTATGTCAATGAGATCCCTTTAACAAGGTCACGTTAACACCATCTTGTTAATGTAGTTGATTGAAGACACTTCATCATAGCCCCACGATTGAATGAAAACTCATACTCTAGTCCTTTACAAAATTGTAAAGGTATGGGATTATTGACTGACTCCTAACATAATAAAACTAATGCAACAAAACAAAACAAAACTAAATGCTTGGGTGTATAAATTGACATTGATTACAAAATTATGGTGTTCATGACACAAAATTAAATAATAGAACATGACTAAATCTTATGTTGAGTGGCATCTACTAAGGATCAATAGAACACTACCATCTCTATTACACCCTCAACCCCTTTCAGTCTTATGTGAATTTGTTCAAGAGCTTCATCCTTTGTCAGTGTTGGGTTGAGGAATGAAGGATCAGCAATCTAGGCTCTTAGTTGAGAAACCTTCATATTCAAGAATTCATTTAGCTATTTGGATATTTTAATTTACTCCTCAAAAATGACGTTCTTTCCCCTTACTTTTAATAGCTTTGATTAGGTTGTATTTATGTTGCCTAGAAGGTCGAAGATGTCTAGAATCCATTGCCTAATTTTTACTAGTTAGTCTAGCAATTGTTCATGCTATGCTACATTCAACTTGCTACTTACTATCCTTTTATACATCTACACATCTTTAAGTATAGAGATGTCTAGTATAGATGCCACATGTGCATTTCGAGTTTTGGTAATTCTATCAGCAACCACCTCTGCTACTGTCTCCTCCCTCTGTTGTTGCATCACTAAAAATGTTGCTCCCTTATGCTCTTCCAAGAACAGTAAAAGAGTAGCATCATTCCCAAAGATTTCTAAGAACTTCTACTATTGTAAGAGGGATATCGTTACCTCTCAAGCATTAGGATTTGATCTTATAGCTAATTACATTCTTTGGACTAAAAATATTGATCCACCCCCCTCCATCTGGCTAACTATTTGAGCCACTTTATTTAGGTGACTCATTGCTAGCTGGTACAAAGATGGATTACCACCACTTGTTCCTACTTGTTGCTCTTGCTCACTTAAGAGACATTCTTACAATTTGTATAACCATTGAGAATTTTCAATGATATTTGACATGATTTGCTAAGTGGGTGGTATAGGTGGTGGTTACTATTCCTCTTCTTAGATGACTTTTAAAAGAGCTTTATCCTTCATCATTGCTATCAAGTTAGTGGATGGAGCACATTAGACATTTTCATTTGTATACTGGGTTATTCCTTCCCTCCAACAGTTTTCTGATGAGGCATGAAAAGGGGAGTGTCTTCCTTCCATGTTCATTCTTCTTGAAGCACTTTTCTCTCTCAAGATAGATTAGTTTCTTTGAATTAGCTCTTGTAATACTTTGAACTTAGATATATAATTTGATGTTCTTTCAATTAGCTCTAGATAATATTAATGTTCTTTGAATTCCCATCATCATTTTTTTGTGTGGCTTTTTAAAGATTGGGAGCACACCATGCAAAGACTTATTCAACTTCCTATTGTTGGTCAACATGGAATGGTAATAAATCCTTGAAAACAATCATGCACCCAAGTAAGTAGAAGAGTACATAGAGTATTGAGTTCCCTTGAAGTCACATCCTTTTCAAATCCTTGAACTCTTTCCAAGTTTGAAAATTATGAAGGTCACAAGTTAGTTAAAGTTTTACTTAATGAAAAGGGACCTCATAGTTCCAAAACAAAGAAAACCATAGAGTTTGTGGATGGGTGGATGTCATGGACTCACTACCTATTCCATGAAAAAGAAACCATGTCTTAATCATTGGTACCAAAATTTAAAAATGAAAACTAAAAATTAGCAATCAAAAATAATAAGTACAAATCATCATTAATAACAACTATAGCATCATTGTGTCCTATTAGCACAAAGAAATTTATTAGTAGAAAATTAAAAAATCATACTCAAAACAAAGGAATTATACAAGAAAGTGTAAAATATTCAAGAAAAATTAAATATACTAGCAATGGTATAAGAAAAAATTGTGTAAAATAGAAAAAAAGTATAAAACAAAAAGGTGTAAAATGAATAAAGTGTAAAACAAAAAATGTGTAAAAAAAATAGAAAAATTGAGGAGCCACATAAATTGGTTACACAAATGGCCATCTCCCCCATGACCGAGTTAGAAGGAGAAGATCTAAAAGATTGAGCAAGGTTGTCCATCCAATGAGGTATTAGTTGCACCAGTTTGCTCGGGCTAGTGGAAAGGTTTTATTTGTTGAATGTTGACCAACTATTTCTTATCTGGGCTTTCAGGTTTGCAGATTATCATAGTCTTGAAAATAAATATTTCCTCAATATTATAACACCCCTCTTATAATGTTTGAAATTTAGTTCATTGTAGAACATGTGTGAGGTTCTAGTAGAGGACCTGATCTCCAAGTTGAAATTTGACTTATTTTTAGATCATGTTGTTTCTTGTTGAAAGCCTTATGCAACTCATTTAAGGATAGGATCACTAATTTTTTTCCATCTAGCATGTTAAGGTTAATCAATTGTTTTCTTGTGCTAGACTTAGGTTAAGATCTAGGTCATAGGTTGTTGAAAGTGCACAGAGCTTGGATTGAATAAGTGTTGGTAGCTTCCCATACATTAGCTCATAGGGAGAGTAGACTATGGGGATTTTCCATGTCGAGCAATAGGCCTAGAGGGAATCATTGAGTTTTTTGCTCTAATCTCTCCTATATTTGCTAATTGTTCTTATTAAGATCTTTGTAATCTCCCTGTTAGTAACCTTTTCTTTACCATTAACTTGGGGTGCCAGGATGTTGTTAATTTATGTTCAACCCCTAAGTGTTGCATGAGCTTATGAAAAGTGATGCCTATGACATGAGTTTCATTGCTAGAAATTAGTGCATGTGGCATCCAAAACCTATTTACAATGTGTTGATGAAAAACTCAAGTAGCAATGGATGATGTATAGTCAATGATGGCTACTGTTTCTACCGATTTAGTATAGTAGTCAATGATGAAGATAATGTATGCCTATCTATTGGACATGGGTCTAATGGAATCCATGAAGTTTATGCCCCATATGTTAAAGAGTTCTAATGATTGGATCCACTATTGAGGTTCCTTCATTTGTGTAGTCATCCCACCATCTCATTGATAGTGTTTATAAGATTAGGCAAATTGGATGACATCCCTAAAGATTATTACCAAATAGTATCCTATCATTATGATTTTAATGATTGTGCATCTCCCTACATAGTGGCCACTATAAGGGCCCTCCTAAGTATCTTGGAGAATGTGTAGTTGATCAATATCAAGGACACACAAATGAATTAGGCCATTAACACATACCTTGTAAAGGTGTCCATTAATTTCCATGAAGCACTTCACCTAATGAAGAAACTATTTTTTTCTGTGGTCTAGATCTTATGACATATCCTGAGTGAGAAGATAAGTGAGGATGGCATCATACCATTTTGGTTTTGTGGATACTTGGTCATTAATTTCTTCAACAAGGAGGAGTTCATTAGGAAATTGATCAGAAAGTGGGCTCTCCTCCTCTTTGTTACCCATCTTAAGCAATTGAGACGGTCAGTGACCATATTCTTAGTTCCTTTTCAATCTACCATCATAAGATCAAATTCTTGCAAGATCATCAACCATCGTATGATATAGGAGCTCAACATTGGCTTATTAATTAGGAAGTGAGTAGCACTGTGGTTAGTGTGCACAAACACTTTGTATCCAAGCACATAGTGCCTAAAATTTTTCAAAGCATACACCACTACCATTAGTTCTTTCTCCATTGTGGTGTAATTGAGCTATGCACCCACAATGTTTTGACTTGTGTAGTGGATGTAATATAGATGTTTCTAATCATCCAACTACATCAACATGGCTCCCAATGCATAATTTGGTGCATTCATCATGATATGAAAGAGTCTAGACCTATTTGATGCCCATAGAATTGGAGTTTCTATAATTTTCTTCTTTTGCGATTAGAATATATTTTTATATTCCTTGGTCCAAAGAAATGGAGCATCTTTCTTTGTTAGCTTGACCAATGGTTTTGCGATCTTAAAGAAATTATTTATGAATCACTAGTAGTAACCTATGTGTCCAAGGAATGATTGGACATCTTTAACTATTTGTGGTTGATGGGTAATTCCTTGGATGACCCTTGTCTTTTCAAGGTTTACCTCAATCCCTACTTGTGATATTCTATGCCCTAAGACTATGCCCTCTTGGACCATTAGATGCCTCTTTTTCCAATTAAACTACAAGTTTATCCATATATCTCTTTAATGCTTGCTCAAGGTAGTTCAAAGCTTGCTTAAATGTAGTGCCATAGGTGAAAAAGTAATCCATGAAGACTTCCACCTTGTTACTAATTTGCTATTGGAATATGCTCAAGACCAAGTGTTGGAATGTGGTAGGAGCATTGCATTGACCAAAAGGCATCATTTGATATGCAAAAGTCCCCCAAGGACTTGTGAATGTAGTTTTGGCTTGATCTTCTAGTGCAATCTAAATTTAGTTATAACCACTATAACCATCCAAAAAGATATAATAGTATTCTCTAGAAATGGTATCCAACACTTGATTGACAAATGACAATGAAAAATGATCTTTGAATGTTGTCATGTTCAATATCTTAAAATCAATACAAACTCATCACTTATCATATTTCTTTAGTACAATTATGAGTGGGCTAACCCACTAACTATCTACAATAGGATAGATAAACCTCACCTTGAGGAGTTTTTGTGTTTCCTTCTTTATGATTTACTTTAATTTGGGATTCAACTACGACTACGGTTGCTTTTTTGGCTTCATGGCTAGATCGGTATAGATACGGTGCTGGCATATTTTTGGATCAATCCTAGTAAGTTTAGGATATGACCAAGCAAATGCTATTGGCCATCTATTAACCACTTTCAACTGTTTGTCTTTTTGTTTAGGAAAATTTTTAGCATCAATTATAACCAGCTTTCCATTTTTTCAAAATGTATATTCCAAGTTGACATTAGAGATTTTAACTATACGAGTTTCTATTTAAAATTTTCAGGGATTGCCAACTCTTCCCAATAGGTATCATCATTTTTGTCATCAGAGAGTTGACAATGAACTTGCTCCAGTTCATCCATGCCTATGACATAGGTGCATGTCAGGCTCTTGGTCAGTTTCTTTTAAATTGTTCTACTCTAAGAATCAGTTGTTAGCCATTGGGTATCCTCTTATTTTGTGACTACTGCATACACACATCTTTGAATATCTACCTCATTTGCACATTTCCTACATGTGGAAATGAATGCTCTTTTCACAGATCAAAATTTTTACACATAGTTGTATCCTATATCATTGTATGCAATGCATGGAACTCATTTATTGTGGATCTTTTTCAATGCATTTTTCTTGGAAATTTCTAGAAAAAGATCTCTAATGCCCATTTTTGCATCAATAGTACTTAGCTAAGCCCCTCTCATAATGATTAGAAAGTCCCCCTTGTAGTTCTCAACTTTTATCACTAGGAAACTAACATGATTACACCACCCATAGATAATGGTAATAATATCTTCTACTAGTCCCAATGAAATAGTGATGAACTAATCTACCAATTCTAATTTAATATTGCTTTCTTAAGAGGCAATAGGTTCCAAGTAGTATACATCTCATGAGAAATTAGATTAACATTAAAACCTAAATCTAGAAGGGCTTTGCATGATTCATTCCCAATAATTTGCAAATAGATAAGGAGCCTTCTAGGATTAGCTAATTTCCTAGGAAGGTTGCTAGCCCAGATTTAGTTAAATATGACATGAGTTAACATAAAAGTGTGGATTTTGGAAGGCTTTTGGTTTGAAGGGCTCTCGATTTGATGATTTGTAGAGGATGAAGAAGGAGAAAGGTGACTAGCCACATGAGTTTGTGAAGGCTTAGGAGGGCTATTAGGTTGAAGGAATTGTCATTTTTGAGATGTAGGTTTCAAACCACTTGGTCGATTAACTAGTTATGGATTAACAACCCTTTTAGCATTACACTATTGTGGCTAAGCTGGAAGCTCACCCTACATGAATGGATTAGGTGGTAGCTATGTTAAGGATGGAGGAACATTTGTAGGCACATGAGGAGTGTATGGATGGACTATGAGATTACCCCTAAGAGTTGGAAAAAGAGTTTGGTGGAATTTAGGAGGGTGGTAATGATGTTGGAAAGGAGAAACATGAGTATAAGAGTCACATAGAGACAAGGGTTGCTAAACATAGTACCCATACAACTCTAGTTGCCTATAAGGATACTACTTTCATTGTGGTGGCGTCCCCCATGACTATGGTTGTTACCACTACTGATACTAGTCATATGATTGTGGTGGAGTTCAGCTTGGATAATTAGGTTTTTTCTAGTAGAACTACATGGGATTACCTTGAGGATAAGACAATCTTCTAGGTGTTTTCCTTTTTTATAGTTGTGGATTTAGAGTATACATCCTAGATTCCTGTAAGTGTGACACAACAAGGCAACATTCCTTTGGATGTTCATAGTGGTAGATGTCATACCCACTGTCATCATCTAATTCAATCTCTGTAACTTATTCTACTATAGTAGATTTTCCCTTGTCCCTTTGGTAGGGATGTTCAGCTTCTTTTCACCTCTTGCGGTCACAATTACTACTCTACTCTCTTGATTCTTCTATGATTTTAGAGTAGTTTGGAATTTTTCATCCAACACATCCCACATTTTATCTACCTTGGAAAACTTTCAAACATATATTTTTGAATTGGCAAGGTCTTTCATTGCACCACCTCATCAAGAGATGAATCCTCTTCACTATCACAAAAGTGGACCTCATTCTTTTTGATTGAAGGATTCTTGTTATATTCATCTAGAATTTTGCATTTTCACAACTCTTCTTCTTCTTTTTCTCCTTACATCAAATGGGCTCTTAATTCCAAAAATATTCCTTGGGCATAGACCCCTAGGGTCCTTATATTCATCTATAATTTTGCATTTTCTCCTTATATCTAATGGGCACTTAATTCCAACAATATTCCTTGGGCATAGACCCCTAGGGTCCTTTGTGTTTCTGAGTGAAGCCCATTTATGATATGGTGAGGTTATTCCATTTGAGAGTAACCATGGCCAAGGCATCAGTGTAATAATGAATAATATCTACCCATGTTACCATATAAAGGTTCATGTGTTCCTTGTTTCCATCCTTAGATTTTCCTTTGTAGGTTTAACTATATGGGGTACATCTAATACGTATTATTAAACATTCCTAGCATTGTACTCCATCGACAAATTGATTCTGGTTCTAGAGTTTGGTACCAGCTTTCTACTTGCTTGATGAGTGTTTAGGGCATAATTTTGAGCTTTTACCAATAATTATTAATATTTTGTAAGGCATAGGCATTGTGAAAGTATTGTAGATGCATTTGAGGATCTAAGTTATATCCCCCCGTAAATCTAGGGATATTGTCTAGCTTCTTGATTTGGGTATCTTTCACATGCCTGGTAGGAATTCTAACAACCTCTATGATGTTGAGCATATTTTTCATGGATAGTATAGGTTCATTGTCATGATCTTGATGATGCCTATGATGTCTTCTACCATCCCTTCATTCATGGTAGTTTTTGTAATTATCATTGTTGTCCTGAGGCCTGTGGTTGTTTTTAGATTTGGAGGAGGAAGATGATCTAGATGAAGAGGGCAAAGAGGGAGGAGTACTACCACCACCGTAGTGTCTTCAAATTCCTCTTTGTTTGTAACAACCATGATCCTTAGAGTGATTTTCATCATGCTTGTCTAACTTTCCACTTTGACTCCCTTTATTAGAGCTCCCACAACCATTAGACTCACTATTACTAGAAATTGGATTGTTGATTATTGATTTAGAATTTGGTTTTGGCTCCCCTTCATCACAGTTAAGAGCTGGAGAGTCTACATGTTGAAAACCATAAAAAAGAGGTTTCTCAACATCCTTTTTATTTAGCAAGAATAATGGATTAGTGAATCATTTTTCCTTCATGGCTTTGTGACTCTTTTCCTATTTCCAATCTTTTTTGCGTTATGTCTTAGTGTGATAGTAGTCTTGGAAGTCATGTCATACTGTACTCTCCATGAAGCTTCTTGATGTCCAAACTAGTAAGATTTTGGAGTAGCATATTGGAATAGAGGGGTGGAAATACAACATTCCCCTCCATATCTCACCATGAAATTTGTTCATCTTGATGGAGAACGTAAGTGAACTTGGATACAAACTCATCAAGATGAGTGTACACAACTCTACATTCTTGTGGTACTATTGAGTTAGAATCATCTCTCTTGTAAGAAGAAGACACTTTTGTTAGAAATAGCTTCTTAATGTGCTTGTTATATATTTTTTCATTATTATGATTTAACTTTATCAAGTTTGTTTCAATGATGTTGAGTAATTTTCACTAATCCTGGATTGATAGCACATGGTATTGGCTAAGAATACATGGCAATGACACTAATGATGAGTGGTTAGGTATGCTTACGTCCAATCATAAGAATCACTAAAGTGTTCACATGCAATCCAATTGAATTCTATGGATTCCTAGTATTTTCATATATAGGATTCAATCTAGGAAGTAAATCTAATCATGGAATGATCAACACTAGTTGTATGGTTAAGTATAATTGAGACACAAGATTTTTATTATTTTATATTTTGTTCACCTAAGGTTGGTAATAGATTGAGAATAAATTGATTAACTAATTCAACTAATTTAATTGCAAATTAATAACTAACTATCCTAACATAAGCATCTAGTCTCGCTTTTCATAAACATCTTGAACTTGTACAACACTGCTAAGCAACTAAGCATTAAGCACTACTGGGATTACAAAGTGTTATACATATACTTGAAGTGGTCATACTTATGAATTCTAGTCTATTTAGCTTAATTAATTAATTACTTAAATTCTTAATCATTCTAGCTTAATTAACTTCTTAATTAATGAAAACAATAAATGCATAAAGAAATCATTAAGTTAGTCCAAGTGTTGCAAGGTTTATCAAAAAGCTCATCTTTATTGCTACACACACTGTGGTGCTTAGGTACAATAGTGTTCAAATAAATATTTGTACATTCCTTGACTCTTGTTGCAGGCACATAGAAAATTATTTTCTCTTACAGAAACAAATTGCAAGACTTCCACTAGCAACTAAAATTCTAACTCTCTATTAATACGGTTGGGATGCCATATTTATAGACCTACTAGGGTGCCACATTGATAGGTACATGTTAATGTGGGAAACCCTATGTTGACAAGATCTTGTCAATGAAACCAATTGAAAACACTTTACTAGCATCACATTATAACTATTAAAAAATCATCATGAATAATTTATCCATCATATGGACTATTTGCAAAGTTGCATGAGATTATAGAGTAATGTATGGTAGCTAAGAACATTGAGAGAAATCAAGGTTTTAGGGGACAAGAAAAAATTTGAACAATCCCATCAACAATAACAAGTAATGTAAGTGCAACCTTGCTATGAACAAGAATTTTTTTATTATTGAGTAGAACCAAGGTTTCTGTGATTGTATGCATGGAAAAAATTGAAAAATGATTTATGTAGGAATAGGAACATAATTTTGTATATGCATGGGATAGTATGTTTTTCTTTTTCATGTTAGTCCTTTGTGTAGAGGCTATGTAAAACCTTTTCATCCTCTAGTGTATTAACTGCAGTTTTAGAATTTAGGGTTTGTAGTTACATTTTTTGAAATGCTAGTCTATGGGATTTATTATTACTAATTCAATAGATTTGTTTCTTATAATCAATCTAAAGATTATTTACCAAGCATGTTAGCATAAGAATTTACTTCGAAGTTAAATGTAATACCTCCTACTAGAATAGATACCATATTCATTACATAATGAGATTTCATATTTTAGCCCATAGTAGATATTTCAATTGCAAATCCAAAAATATACCATCTAGAAAGGAATTGGAGATTTTGATATTATTAAAAGTCCTCCTAAGACTCCTATGTATCCTTGGGATTGGAAACATGTAGATGCATTGCTCCTCTTGCATTATCTACATGCTTTAAAATGGAAAGGACCTGATTGGAAACATGTAGATACATATGCCAAAACCCAAAATGTATTGGAAATGTTTTGGTTCTTTGATACTTCTACATTACTACTCTATTTCATTTCACAATAACATTGATTAGTTTATTTCATACTCACAAGAATTAGAAATGTGAATGGAATCAAAAAAAAATTGCATAACCATATATAATTTATATACAAAGTTACTAAGACAAAAATTAGATGACTTTTTTTCAATCATTATTAAATACATCTTTTTTGTTACCAAACTTTGGTCACATATAAATTGGATCCATTGAAGAAGGAGAGGAGAATATACTTAAGTATGCATGTCAAACAAATTCCTATTAAAAGCTCAAAATAACAAATCCTATACAAGCTCTATGTTTACTGTTGCATGCATGCACTAGAAACAATAAAAAAACAAATGTAGAAAATTCATTCCAAATGAATAGAAATATATGTACTAGCTCTTAGTTTGTAGTCATCTATGGTTCTAAATTTAAAATATTATGAAAATGAAAAATAGTTGTCTACTTGATCACATCCACGTATGTTGTTTTAAAAATGATCATTTCTGGTGTACTGTTTGAAATTGTCAGTGTACAGCTGGAATGAAACAGGCACTGAGAGATCTGCAGACAGACACAGAAGATCCTACCTTCACTTGAGGATGAGCTAGAACTGGCGAAGGTAGAATACCTTGGGTGGTCTGCACGCGGATCAGACAAGGATTTCCCCAAATGTATGCTAATGCACAATACGCTGGGTTATATGTAAACAACGTAATAAATGTAAACTAGAACACAAACGTGTAGGAATGTAAACAAGAACGAATGAAAACTGTAACAAATCTTAGCCAAGAATGAAAGAACGAATGGGAACTATAACAAATCTTGGCCAAAAATACAACAATATTATTGCATAATGAAAATTACAATGCACCAGTCTAAATGCAGTTGTGAATCTAACATAAGGCAGACGAATAGCCTTGGTGGATGCTGGGAGATGATGATGCACTAGTTTAAACTGTAGGCACAGTGTGAAGGCTATATGCTCAGCGTATAGGGTAGAAATCCAGCGTATTGGTTTCTTGCCCTGATTTGCTAAGTGTCTCTAGTTTCCCCAAATTGCCAGCCCTCCTCGNCTATATTTTTGAAGCTTAATCTTGTATACTAAAGTTGGATCCTTGTTTCCATAATTTTTCTGGTTCTTCAGGGCGTCCGAGGGCTCATTTTGGCTTCATTTTGATGGATTTTTGGGCACGTTTCTAGTGTGCACGCTATGCTGTACGCTGGGCATGCACGGCCAAGAATGACACTTTTGATGGCAAAAATTGATGTATCTAGAGCCTGTGGACTTGTAGATTCATTGACCATGCCTTGAGGATTGACTCCATGTCAAAATCTTGCCTAAAATGCCCAATCAACCTTGTTCAGAGTGGTGCATGCAGGGCTGCACGCTAGGCATGTAGGCCAGCGTACAGGCATGAAACTGCCACTTTTCAAGGTTAAAATTTTATTTTTGGGAGCCCAGGATGATGCCTAATGGTTTCCCTACCTATGGATGTTTATTTCCTATGAAAATCATGGTCTAAGTGCCTTTTTTGGTCTGTCTATGATGGCACACGTTGGGCATGCACGTTGGGCGTGCAGGCCAGCATGCAAGCATGAAAACCCATTATTTGGAGCCCAAAACTTGATTTTCAAGAGCTTGAGAGCTATTGGGGACCTTGGGGAAGGTCTCAAGGAGTCCAAACCTTCATTTCTGGCCTGTTTTGGTGAGCTTTTGGAGCCCAAAAATTTGCTGCACGTTGGGCGTGCACGCTGGCGTGCAGGAATGAAAACCCATCATTTGGAGCCCAAAACTTGATTTTTAGGAGCTTGAGACTTTCCTGGGACCTTAGGGAAGGTCATGGTGAGTCTAGACCTTCGATTCTAGCCTATTTCGATGAGTTTTTGAGGCTCAAAAGTTGCTGCACGCTGGGCCATACGCTGGGCATGTATAGGCCAGCGTACAGGATGCATACTTAGTGAAAACCAAGTATTTTGAACTCAAAATTTGTAAATTTTGATGCCAGATGTCACTGTAATCTTTTGTGGGTTCCAAGGAATCATTTCTTGCTTAGTTTGACTCTGTTTGATCCTGTTTGTGAAGTTCGCAAGTTTCGGTCATGCTGGGAAGCATCATGACTTAGCTCGATTCTTGTCTGAAAGTGTTAGGTCCAAATTTTTGTGGTGTTTCATTGGCCCCTCTTTGTTGACGCTTGAAGGAATCGACCAAAGAAGCATCGAAAAAGAAGTACAAAACACCACTATTGGCACATTTGGCCATTCCATGTAACAGTTGGAATATTTTATTAAAAATTGGAACAATCTATGGTTGTAAATTTAGAAGTAAATTTACAACTTTAGTGTTGTGGGTTGATGGGTGTTTTTGGAGAAAAAATCTATTGGTAAATAATTTTGATGTTGAGGCCTTCTTGGAATACAAAATTAAAGTGCCAAATTATTCTTTTATTGGAGATTGGAAGATAGTACAATAGCAAACAAAGAATTATATTATTTACCTCAAAAAGCATACTTCCTGTTAATGTTCTTTCTGAGAAACCCCAAACCACCGTTTATGTTGGAAAAATAGCCACTACCATGGATAATAGATTTTTACGTTCTATGCTTAAGCTTTATGGTCCAGTTAAGAGTTGGAAGCATGCAGAAGATCCAACAAATGGACTGCCAACAGGTTTTGGATTTGGTGAATTTAAATTAATGAAGGATCATCTTCTTGTTGCATTTCTTGGTAATGGCACTTTTGGTTGGTGTGAAGAATCACGACTGAGGGTTGGATAATCAGAACTGGTGTCGTGGTTTTTGGGGCATCAGGCTTCACCGGCAAATTCGTCGTCTAGTACTTGCTCGAAGTCACGCCCATTAGCCAGACCTGCGAATCGGCGTCGCTGGACGCAACCGCAGCCGACTCATTGATGCCGTAAGCTGGGCCTCCCCTCCTTCACTGCCGATCATGATTTCAATTCTAGAGGCTGACGTCTTCGACCCAAATTTGTTGCAGTGACTATGCATGCTCACCATCTCGTGCTCGCCTACGTGGTCTCGTTCCACCTCTACGGCAAACCCGTCGTCGTCGCCTTCATCGCCGTCAACGTCAATTTCCTCGACATCACCGATGAGCCCGAGTTCATGGAGTGCATGGAGGCCCTTTTCCATGACTGAGCTATGGAGAGTGGGTCTTTGGTTACGAGCACGTGCGGGTTCAATTCCATTCCTGCCAAGATGAGACTATTCCATTACATGTGGCAGTGGGAGGCGTCGGTGGTGCCCAACAGCGTGACTGCATATGTGGAGCTGATTTTTGAGAAGAGGACTGTGAGTAATCTTGGTACTTATGAGTCTTCCATGCTTGGTGTTGCTCATGATAATAAGCTTCAGAAGTTTAGACGCTCCAGACCTAGGCGAGCCAGGCCCAACGAAAATTGAGGAACAAAAAGAAGAAGGAAGGGATATACAATCCCAGTACTCCCAACTCTATTATTCGTAAAATGACCTTGATGTTGATCTGAATTTCAAGTCATTAATAGCAGCAGCAAGATGAAGATAAAATCAACACGTTACCTCCTTCGGTTAAAAGAAACATGATGCCATTGTCGATGCTTGCTGGTTTGATGGTGTTGTTGAAACAAATGGACATGACATTAATCTAGATGTCAAATGCAGGAAAAATACAAGATAGAACCATCGTAACCTCTGCATCCACGATGCCCTAAATTTCGGCTATTTTAAGAAAGGTCCCCTTAATTATAACACTAAAAATTAAATTAAAATGAATTAATTTAGGTATGCATAGCGTAAGATATATATATGACATTGAGAAAAGGGAAAAAGATATTTTTAGGATTTTCAGGATATTTATATAACTAAAAGGAAGGATTTAGTTAATTTCCATTTTATTACTTTCACAAGGATTACTAAGGACATGACATTTAGTATTTAAAATTCTAAATAAAATACTTAATTAACTTAAATTGGGGATTTTGGCTTTATTTTAATAAATAAATAAAATATTATAGGCTATTATTTACAAAAGAAATATTTGTAATATTTACAAATATTAGTGTTAGCATAAATTCCTCCTAACTTTATGTATAACATCCTAACTACATAACTTCCTCCTAACTATATGAGTAAGTTGTAACCTCCTTACTTGGGAGAAAAGTTAGCTAGGATATTTTGGAATGTAACTACCTTATGAACCTTATAAAAAGGCTTCAGGGGTAAGAAGGAAAA
>MNCI01000266.1:125754-154281 GCA_015680685.1 Gnetum montanum
ATTCTGGAGACTGGGGTGCGTTATAATTGGGCTCAATTTTTACTTTCAAGTTTCCGTGGAGAGATAGTGAGATTACGTTCAAACATTGAGGCACAGTCCCATTTTACTTTTGCATTCTTTGCCAGTTACCTGCGCCGGCTAGCCAAATTTCTAGTAGTTTGCGTGGGTAACGAGTACATATTAAGGGATCATGGCCAAATATCTCGCCCATGGATTCGCCATTTGTTTGAGGTGACCAAGTCTCAAGATGCTCCCGAAGGGATTAACGAACCGGTCTCTATTACAACGGGAGGATCTACTGGTCATTCAATTCACATGCATGACAACATAGGGTCGGAGCTAGATGGTGTGCCTTATACTGCAAGGAAATTAGATCAAGCAATCAAAGAGACAATCGGGAAGGAGAAATCTAGAGTTCAAAGGCCTAAGTGCTCTAGAGAGGTTTCTCCAACTGTAGATGAACCAAAGGTGAAATGCATACGGTTTAAAATATCTACACGGGGTAAGTAAGCTTGATTCATTCATTTATCCTTGTTTTAATTATCATTATTATTATTATTATTTATTTTATTCTATTTTTATTTTTTCATTTACGCAAAACTGATGTTGAACTTACGAATGTCATTAGAGCCAATTCCTGAAGTAAGAAGAGAGGGGTTTGCATCGATCATAGAGGAGGAAGAGGTCACAACCAGCCAAGATGAGGAGGAAGCAGCAGGTAACAACGAGATAGAAATTTCCATCCACCTGAGGGAAGAAATGCAAGAAGGAGCAAAAATCACCATGGAAAAAGATCATGCTGGTGAACAGGCTGAAGCTGACAAGATGTTTGATGATTTCTTTGCAGGAAGGTTAAACCTTGGCACTCCTCTGAATCCAGGAGAAGATAGGGATTTCGGTATGTTTTCATCATTATGTTTATTTGGGTTTTGAGTTGTTTTATTTCTGTTAGTTTTGACTTTATGTTTTTTTGTCGCTACAAGACGTGGATGTTGAAACTAGGACGACTCCTAATGTTGGCTCAGACATACCTGCAATGAAGATTCCAATGGAAATGACCACCGAAGTTGGTTCGTCTCCCATACATGAACCATTTACTTGGATTGAAATGCCAAGTAAAATGGATTTCTTCCATGGTATTGTCAATGAGGTAGTTGATCACATCCAACAAGCTCATCCTGAAATAGGTACATACGTTTTAAACATTTTGAGTCTTTTTCTTTTCGTATCTGTTCTACTGTCTGATGTCTAATTTATATGCTTCTTATATTGATAGGCGCTAAACTGAAGTGGGATCCATCTGAGGCCACTTGTATTGACAGTCTACCTAAACTACCATAAGAAATTGAGCAAGTGCCAAGACAGATCTATGATGATGTGACAAAATGTGTTGTGCAAAATGCCAAGTCACTTTCGACCTGTAGGCGTTCCATCGAAAAGCTATGGTTGCAAATTCAGGTAGGGGAGAAAGACATCGCCAAACTATCAGCAGAACGAGATGACTTTAAGTCACAATATGAGTTTGCCTCTGATAGGTTGATAGGTGATCATTCTTGGCAAACCTCCGAAGTTACTTATACTAGATATTGGAATCTATTGAACTTCCAAGTAACTATGACTTAAGAGCTAGCAGAGCGGAAGGCACAAATTGACTTGCTGAATCTCAAGTGTCAAGACTGGAAAGCTTTTGCTTCTAAGGTGCGGAAATGGGGCCAAGATGAGAAGAATCATAAGTACCATTATAAAAAATCATTAAAGGAGGTATCCATAGAAAAGCGTCAACTGGAGATGTTTGTAGAGGGTTTAGGCCTACGGTCTTCGTTTGATGCCTTTACTAGGCACACTGTGGTAGAGATGGAATCTCCCAAGAGAGTAATCACCACAACTTATGGGGAGATTTCTGTAGGTGATTTTCCTCTTAAATTTCCTACTTGGTCTGCTATGGACAAAGGGAAGGAATTAGCCAACGTTGATTTAGGTCTAGATGGAACCGATTGGACTAGTGTCCCTAAAGAAGAAATCCTTCATCGGCTAGAGTTCAATCTAAGGGGATCCTCTTCAGTAAGTTGCTTGAACTTGTAACTTTTATTTGTTTTTCGTAGTAAATGTTATCTTCCTCTTTTATCTATTAGTTAGTTAGTTAATTATTTTCTTTTTCTTTTACAAAGTCTTGGTGATGACGACGGCCAGGAAGGTGGCCCTAGTGGAGGGGAAACTCATGATGCAGGAGAGCTTGGGGAGAAATCCCCTCCTGATTCTGATGCTTAGTTTCTTGAATCTGGCATGTTGTTATTAGTTATGTTTCTATGGGTTGTAAACATAAATTGTTTCTATTGTTTTGAGTTGAGTCATATACGATCAAATGCATAAACTTGGCTAACTTTTGTAATCATCCATTTAAATAGTTATGTACATATTTTTTTGTTATTATATTCCAGTTTTTGTTTTGTTTTGTTTTGTCATTTTCTGAATGTTGAGAAGAAATAATGTTGGGACATGGATCAAAATTCTTTTTACTTGTTTTGTTGCTTAAGTGTAAACATGAAATAAAGTGCAAATGTAACCCAAACGATAACTGTGCCAAAGGAAGACATAAAGAAAAGTGTAACTTGTACTGCAAGGATATAATCATAGAATGTAAATTGGGAATTTAAAATTTTGAGGCAAACAAAAGTAAACTTGCTCTAGTTTAAGGCCATTTCGAGCCATATGTATGTGCATGTTAGTTTAAAGTCATGACGGACTACAACGTGATCCTTCTAGTTTAAAGCCATTTTGAGCCATCAATAAACAGGAGGGATTAATTGATACCATGAGTTTTGATATAAAATTTCCATTTCTGAGCATAGCTAGTTTTATGTCATTGTAGACATGTGATAGTTAATGTCATTCTGGGCTTGGATAGTTTATCGTCATTTCAGACGATTGTAGTTTAATGTCATTGCAGACTACTATAGTTTGTTAATTCTTTAGTAACTTTTTGATTTTTGTTATTTTTATGTTAGGAGTGGGTTTAATGGGTATGATCCGATACTCGACATCTCCTTCGCTAATTATGTTGAATGGTAGCTCTGACCAGGAGACATTTGGCGGAGTAAGCTTTGAGTTAGTACAGTTGGATGTTTCTAGGTTAGGTGGTGTTTCCTTGGCTTTTGAGGGGTTGCGTTTTATGGGTCGGTCATCACTTTGGGTTTTGTTTGTTTTTTTTAGTATGGGCTTTTCGAAAATTCTCTTAGGGTTATACTTAGGTGGCGTGTCCTCTTGTTCAGGCCCCTCAAATTTTACTTCAGAGCCTTGATTTGCCTTCGTGTGAGATGAGATGGTGGATGTAGTAGCATCCCCATAGATAATGATTTCACCCCTCTCATAGGGTAAGTGAATCTCTTGATGAATGGGGGAAGACAGTACTTTTAGCTGGGCTAACCAGGGTCATCCCAGGATTAGGTTAAAACCAGGCATCTCATCAATAATCACGAAGTCTGCGGATGTGGGGAAACGATCCCCTGCTATGAAATCCAAGGTCAATGTACCTTTGACCACTACTCATGAACCATTAAATGACTTCAAATAGGTCATAGATGTCAGTTTAATTAATTTTGTAAGCCCTAACTGTTCAATGACGGGATAAGGTATTACGTTTATGGCCGCTCCATCATCTACATGTACTCGATGTATTTGGAATTGATTGACTCGTATGATTATAAACATGGGTTTTTGGATGATGTCTCCAGTTTCCTCATCGATCCTAATGTTTTTAGGATGAAATCCCAATGATTTAGTTTCAGATCCTTGTCATGTAGACATTACCACGTGTATAGAGGGTTCATTTGCGTGTAGGTTTTCGCTAACTGGGATCGATGTCAACATTTGTACTAATGCTTTACGATGAACTGGTGAAGCTATTATGAGGTCATACAAGCTTAATGATGTATTCTTTTGTTTAAGGGCTTGTGTAACCTATGTTAGAGTGTTATCTAGGTGCTTACCATTGGGTATAATCTTATCCATGGCAATTTGATCCATTGGACCTAATAGTTGTATCTCGCGTGGGGTAACTTTCGTGTTATTTTTCATGACCATTGAGTTTAATATGTGTTGCGTTCTTGATTTTTCCTCTTTGTAACCCATGCTTGGCTCGTTGTTATAAGGAGCCATAGGTATTGTGCTTAACAGAGTTGGTTTCGGGGGTCCTAGTACAAGGTGTTGACGTTCCTTCGCCGAACGTTCCTTTTCCAAGCATTCCCTGGTGAGCCTATCTGCCAGGCGTTCTCGTGTGGGTTGTGTGGGAACATTTGGGATCGGAGTCTGGGGTTGTTTTGGGACTTGAATGATGAATGGGGCAGGACTGGCTTGTGTTTGAGTATTGGGCTATCTAGGCACCTTGACCACAAACAGGGTTGGGCGATTTGCAGTGGATGCCTCTATCATAATAACTATCGGTGGCACATGGACCACGAAGGGAGTGGGTCGGTTTGATGGTGTCACATTAGAGGTTGTATTAACAGGGGGTGTGCGAACAAAAAATGGTTTGGTTTGGGGTGGTATCTACATGGTTGACACCACAGGAGGTACTCGAATGACCCATGGTGTTTGCTAGGTAGGAGGATCATGTGGGGGATATGAAGGTTGAGGTGACATTAGTGTCGTAGGGAAAACATGAATAATGAAGGGGTTATTTGGTGTTTCATAGCTATTATCTACGTTGATGGTGTTAATTGTGTATGGCGCTTCTTTAGTGTTTAGGGGATCTTTGTATATGCCCATGGACTGGTTTTGTGGTTTGACTGGGTTGGCCTCATCAAAAGTGATTTCACCTCCATCAATCATTCGTTGAATATCTTGCTTCAAGGTGAAAAAATAGTTGGTGCCATGCCCATTATGCTGGTGGTACTCACAAAAATGGTCTAGTCTAAAGCCTCTTGGAACTGGGGGCTTGTCCAGTGTCACCAAGCTTGGATTCTCGACCAATTCATAGAATTGATCATGTCTTTGAATTTCCACGGGGGACAATTGTTTATGTTTCATTAGCCTGGCTTTGAAGAGTTGGTCAAATAATTGTGAAGGTTTCATGGGCAATGTTGTGAATTGAGAGGGGTTTCTCTTCTCAAATTTTCTCGTATGACTCTGCTTGGCATTTTCGGATATGGACAGTCTAGGTGTAACAGCAGGGGTAGGTCTAGTATAGCTAGTAGGGGTGGTGGATGGTTTACCTTGTTGTCTCATATTTTTCTATTGAGTTTCTGCTGCTGCTGCTACTGTTGCCTTGTACTTTTCTTTGTTGATTTTTAAAGGCTAAGTAAGTAGGGTCATGGCTATTTTGGGCCGCCTCTTCTATGTTCTTTATTAGCACGAAAGATTGACTTAGAGTGTGCGCGTTCAAATAGTATAGTTTAGATTTCACAAAATCATTTATGGCTCCCTTTAGGATGGTGAGTATGTATGTTTCAGGGATTGGTTCATGAAGTTCGTTTAGCACAGCACTCCATCTCTAAATAAATTTTTGTACAGGTTCAAGCAGTGCTTGTTTTACCTGTATCAAATTATCCAGGGTTTCTTCAGGTTTCAAGTTGTATTTAAACCTGGTAATGAACTGGTGTAGGAGATCCTCCAAAGAGGATATGGAGTTACGAGGCAAGGCTCGGTACCAGTCTAAAGCTCTCCCAGTGAGGGACATGGTGAAAACATGTAAGATTGCATGGGGCCACACCTGAAGCAGTAAAAATTCTAGTCTAAACGTGACCAGATGGGCATTGGGGTCCCCTTCCCCGTTGTATTTGGTTAGCTGTGGGAAAGAGACTCCTTTGGGCAGGGTCAACAGTGGTACCGAAGAGCTAATAGGATCATCTTGGTAAAAGTCTAATACTTTAAGCTCTTCGTTGTTGACTGTTTTGAGGCATTTTACCTCATCGCTAAGTTCTTGCATCAACTTTGTAGATTCGGCCCAGTCTTGGGCACCAGGTGACATGGCAGGTGGGTTATATTATGCAGTATGAAAGTTAGATTTTTGTACGGTGGGCGGGAAAGAGGAAAGTTGAGTGGTCGGAGGTTGCGCTTGCAGAATATTCATGGTAGGTGCTATTAAGGATGGCATACTGTAAGGAAAGGGTTGTTTTTGTTGTTGTTGTGGTACTTGAGGGATGTTCATGGATGAAATTGTAGCAAGTGGTATGTTGTAATGAGGGGGTTGATACGCTTGCATGCTAGTCATGGCCCACTGTTTAGTCATGATTTGTGAAGAAGCACCCTGAACTTGTTGAGTTGAAGTGGTGAAGGGTGCCCCTTGGGTTTGAACTCATGGTATATAGTGAGCGGATGTAGAGGCGGGTATGACAGATGGCATCCCAATCACTTGGGGTGGGAAGGTCACTCCTACATTATTTTGAGGGGGGTGTTGTTGGGGTTGTACTTGTAAGAGGTGAGATGACATAGTGACTGGAGGAATAGTGGGAATGGGTATATTGAATTGGGTATCAGTCATAAGGAGAGTGGGAATAAGAGTGGATGCTTCCTGTTGGGGCACATGTGGTTGAGTGTTTTTAAATGAATGTAGGGACATAGTCTCCCCTGTGAAAGGGTGAAATAGTGGGTTCGCGTAAGTATGCAGACTGAGAGTATGGTACAAATCCTCATGTTCAGACTAAGCCGCAAAGTCATCCTCCTCTTCTAATTGAGGATTTGGCATGGATTGGTCTAGGGTCTGACTCCTTGCTAGGAGGAGCTGTGAAATGAGCTCACAGTAGTGCTCTAGGAGAGGGATGATGTCATATGGGAAGGGGATGAACTCATGTCCTCCCTTATTGCCCAGTTCATACTGTTTCTTAGCCTCCAGTTTAGTTTGATCTATTGCCAAGCCGGCTTGGATATTTACACATATAAAATTGTACTGCTCTTGTGTTATGACGTTAAATGATGGATTTTTCCCTTGCAATATGAGAGATCGGCGAGGTCTCCCCCGGGGGTTGACCTCACCATGGGCCCCTATGGGTTGCACGATGGGTATCGGCATTGCCGTGGGGCCAATCATATCTAGAGTGGACTTGGTTGAAACATTGGTGTTGGTAGTATTCATGATGAAATGGTCGTAAGTGTAACAAGGTATGTGGGAGATAGTGTTAGCGTGTACAGGTGAAAATCCGACCAAGTATGAAACGGGTATATCTGTCAATGTACACTGACAGCGTGCAAGCTATCTACACAGCGTACACCTAAGTCTGGTAGCGTGCAAGCTATCCACACAATGTACACTTAAGTCTGGTAGTGTGTAGCCTGTCTACACAGCGTACACCTAAGTCTGGCAGTGTGCAGCCTATCTACACAGCATACACCTAAGTCTAGCAGCATGCATGCTGTCTACACAGCGTATGGATTGAATCCCAATGTACAGGCTTCAACAACCAGCAGGGAAAACAGGTAGCGTACAAGCATAGTATATGCTAGATAGCGTATAGGCCAAAAAGCATATACACACTAAGATTGCAGTTGATCTGGCTAAATAGGGCATGGATTTGAAAGATTTGAATGGTGGATCATGGTAGATTTTAGCAACGAATGGCCCTCCTTCTAGCGCCATTTTCTGTACTATCTGAAATCGTCGGTGTACAGCTGGAATGAAATGGGCAATGAGAGATCTGCAAACAGACATAGAAGACCCTACCTTTGCTTGAGGGTGAGCTAGAACTAGCAAAGGTAGAGTACCTTGGGTGGTCCACACACAAATCAGACAAGGATTTCCCCAAATGTATGCCAATGCATAATATGCTGGGTTATATGTAAAAGATGTAATAAATGTAAACCAGAACGCAAACATGCAGGAATGTAAACAAGAGGTAAACAAGAAAGAATGAAAAATGTAACAAATCTTAGCCAAGAATGCAAGAACGAATGGGAACTATAACAAATCTTGGCTAAAATACATCAATATTATTACATAATGAAAATTACAATGCACCGGTCTAGATGCAATTGTGAATCTAACACAAGGAAGACGAAGAGCCCCGGTGGATGCAGAGGGGTGATGGTATGCTAGTTTGGGCTGCAGGCATAGTGTGCAGACTATATGCTCAGGGTGTAGGGTAGAAGTCCAGCGTACAACGTGGAAGTCTGTGCTGGTTTTACGTCTCAGCAGACGACTAGTTACCTATGTCATTTTTGTGTCTGGTAGACAACTAGTGCCAGTTTAGCGTCATGAAAGACGCATGCAAAAGATGCCAGTTTTTCGTCTTGGTAGACCTGTACAACACTGCAAGTTTTACATCGTAGCGGATGGTTACAACTTGCCAGTTTTACGTCGTGGCGGACGATCAGTACCAGTTTAGCGTCGTGGTGGATGCGTGAAGGGCATGCCAGTTTTACGTCATAGCGGATGTTTGTTGCCATTTTAACGTCATAGCGGATGATTGTGGCCATACCTAATATTCACACTAAAGATGCAACTATATGTAGTACCACTTCAGATATATATGATTGACTGGGTTTGGTAATTCGTTGCCGTCGACACCCACTAACTTAAATGCTCCATTGCTATCTACATCAGTCACCAAGAAAGGGCCCTCCCAGTTTGCAGAGAATTTGCCTACTGGTTCGTGAATGGCCTTGAGAACTAAATCTCCTTTCTTGATTGGGCACTGCTGAAGATTGTGACGATGCTTTTGCCTCTACCTATCTTGATACTTTTCAATCGTATCAAGCATCTATATTCGCTTCTCTTCCACTGAGTCCAAATCCATGATCCAAGACTCTGTGTGTTGAGCCTCATTTATAATCGTGGAGAGGACCATTCTCAGAGAAGGAATTTGCAACTCGAGGGGCAGCATTGCTTCAGATCTGTAGACTAGGCTATAGGGTGTACTCTCTGTAGTCTTCCTACATGTAGTACAATACGCCCATAGCACATAGAGGATTTTTTCGTGCCACCGTCTGTTGTTGCTGTCGAGCATTTTCTTGAGCAGATTGATGATGACCTTGTTTTTTGCTTCAGCTTGACCATTCGCTTGTGGGTAGTAGGGTGAAGAAAAAGATTGTTTAATGCTAAGGCTATCACAGAAGGATTTGGTTTCCGTACTACTAAACTGCGGCCCATTGTCGATCACTATAGTCATCGGGAGACCAAATCTTGTTACAATGTTATCTAAGATGAAATGGAAAATCTATTGAGATGTGATCTTCCTTAAAGGAATAGCTTCTACCCACTTCATGAAGTACTCAATAGTGGTAATTATGAAGCTATGACTTGAGGAAGATTTTGGCGTGATGGGACCTATAATGTCTAGTCCCCATCACTGAAACGGCCATGTTATTTGAGTCGTATGTAACTGTGTAGGTGACACATGTATAAGATTTGCGTGACGCTGACACGTGTCATAAGTTTTAACCTTTGTCAGGCAATCTTTTTCCATGCATGGCCAGTAGTACCCTAAGCGGCGAATTTTTGAAGCCATAGCCCGTGGTGCTACGTGTCCTCCGCATAATCCCTCGTGAACCTCACCAATGATACGCTGTGTTTGGTCCTTGTTAACGCAAGTAAGCAGCACACCATCAAAAGAGTGTCTACAAGGAGTACTGTCTCCTATGATTACGTACTGCCTAGCTCGCTTGCGGATTGCATCTTTCTGCGTGCATGTCAATTCGTGCGGAAGCTCGCCTTGCAAGAGGTAAGTTTTACTGTTGTCATACCATTCTGGCGTGCTTTCTTTGAGAAGAGAAGATATTTGCACCGCCTGAACGATAGGACCTGTAAAATCTGTTATTAAAGCCAGACAAGTGTCGAATAGATGTGATGGCACGTTTAAGGCCAGCGTAGCCAATGCATCGGCTAGTGTGCTATCATTTCGTGGCAAGTGTTGGGCATCGATGGTCGTAAATTGCTTCAGAAGATCTTTAGCCATATCGCAGTAGGGCTGTAAATGTACAGCTTTGCAGGCGTAGACTCTTGTGATCTGATTGATGATGAGCATCGAATCACCCCTAATTGCCAAGTGTCGAACATCGAGTTCGCTGGCAGTTAGTAACCCCCTGAGGAGCCCCTCGTACTCTGCCACATTGTTCGTACAGGGGAAGGTCAAGTGATAAGCGTGAAGATGCACATCCTCAGGTGATAGCGTAATAATAGTGGCAGCACTGCCGCCTCTAGCGGTTGAAGCTCCGTCGAAATACAACTTGGCTACGGAAAAGATAATGTCTACACTTCTTGAGCGTAAATACTAACGCTAAGTAGTTACACTCTACTTCGTTGTACCTCGTTTCATACGCACATAGAGCATGACTCAAGTAGTAGATGGGTACTTCCGACCCATCATCCCTCCTTTGACAGAGTAACGCTGCTAAGGCTACGTCTGAAGTTGCAAGGTAGATATAAAATGGTTGATCCCTTTGCGGCGGGAAAACTGTTGGCAAGCGTTGAAGCTCCTGCTTCAACACTGTCAAACGCATGCTGACAATCTTCCGTCCATTCGAAATTAACCCCCTTCTTAAGCAAATGTTGCATAGGGTGTAACTTGTCAGTTAATCTCGAGATGAACTGCCTGATAAACTGTAACCTCCCCTGTAGTCCATGTAATTTCTTAAGACTTGTAGGGGGTGCCAATTCAACAATGGCTCTGACTTTGTCAGGGTCTACACGTATGCCCATTTCCGATACCACAAAACCTAGCATGCGTCCGGTTTTGACTCCGAACACACACTTTTTTGGGTTGAGTCGGAGATCGTAGTTAGAACATCTTTTGAGGACTAACTCCAAGTCCTCTAAATGATCCTCTGACTTTATAGACTTAACAACTATATCGTCGACATAATCATTCAATCTCCCTAGGAGGTAATCGCTAAAGATGTACGTCATAGCTCATTGATATGTTGCTCTACCGTTTTTTAAGCCAAAAGGCATCATGGTGTAGTAAAAGGTCCCCCAGGGTGTCATAAATGTCATTGTTAGCTGGTGCTCTGGGTTAATGCGTACTTGATTGTAGCCTGAGAAGCCATCCATAAAGGAAAAAAGTGCATGTCCAGCGGTTGTATCCACTAGTTGATCGATACTCGGCAATGGGAAGTTATCTTTGATTGTAGCTTTGTTCAAGTCCCAGAAGTCTATGCAAATGCGTATCCCTCCGGTCTTTTTGGGAACCACTACAATATTGGATACCCAGTCCGAGTAATCAACCACGCGAATAAAACCAACCTGGTACAGCTTAGTGATTTCATCACGTACTGCTAGCGCGACTTTTGGCTTGATTTTTTGTGCTTTTTGTCTGACAGCTTTGATATGGGGATCTAGGATTATGTTGTGTTAAATTAATCTTGGGTCTAGTCCCGGCATATCCTCATATGACCATGCAAACACCGCGATGTTATCCTGGAGAACCTGTTTTATGTCATCATGTGCCTTTTGGTCTAATAGAAAACTAACCTTGAGAGTTTTAGTCTCACCCCTATGCATAACCACAGAGACCTCATTGAGTGGATCTTTGGTTACATCCCCAGCTTCCAGATCTAGCGTGCGCGTCGATTGCTCTGGCCACTCTAGAGATGTTTCCGACGTAGCTATGATTGGGTCATTAAGGGCTAGGTTAGTTTCTATTAGTACGAGATCAAGCTGTCTAATAATTTCACCGTGTGAGCTTGTTAAAACTAGCGGTGTAGACAACATTTCGTCCATCTGTGAATTATCCTGCAAAAGTGTCAGATGCGAGAGTAATTAGAAAGATACTAAGTTTGATGCGATAAGTGTTGAATGAATAACGTTTAGTTTAGTGTACAGGAAGTTATGTGACGTTGCTGCGTAAAGGTAACTAAATTTTAAAGTTTGCGAACAACCTGTAATTAATGAGACCTAATTACGAGGAGATAAGATACAGTAGTTTAGGGTCGTTTCAGACCGTAATGCGTGCGATATCTGATGCAATTAATGTCTTGATCTTCGGGTTCCAGCTCATACTGACACCAACATTTGGACAAGTCTCACTGAAATTGGATATCAAGTCGGTTAAATTTTGCATATAAGTAAGCAGTTTTCAGTAAGAACGGGCTGTTGGCTATCGCAAATTGGAATTTATAACTGTTACAAAGTGAGAGGAAGAGGAGAGGAAGATTGGAGTGTGTGGTTTGCAAAGACGTGAAAGTGCGAAACTGTGAAGATTTTGGAACCGTGACAATGGCGCCCAAAGCAAAAAGGAATAACACGAAATTGGCTAAGATCGACGAGGTGCAAGAAAATCTGCAGCGCACTTTGCAGGCGGTGGTCGAAGTGAGGGACCCTACGCCTTTGAACCGGTAGGACATTCCTTGCATACTTGTGTTGTTTTAGCAGTGTTTATTCCTGTAGTGTTGTTCGCGTAAATGAGGGTTTTAGACTATGGACCTCACGTTAAGACGAGGGTTTAATGGGGTGCGTCTATCGCCGTTGTCAGAGACAAACCTTGCGCTGTTACAAGGGTTTAGGCGATTTCAGCATGAATAGCTAAACGTAGTTTGTAGGTATCCTGTATTTAAACATGCAAATGTGAATTTAAATGTTGATCTGTTTATTGCATTTTTCTACACAGTCTTATGTTAAGACCTGTCTTGATCGTCCTAGATATTGTTAGGGTTTTATGCTGCATAAACCCAATCGTGCCTAATGTCCCTCCCTCGCAAACTCGGTTTCATCGGAGGGCCATATGGTTTCAAAAGGATATGCTGGAGTTTCTACAGTTTTTACTACGTAACTACAGCATTATTATATGGTCTAATTTGTCAGGAGATATTGCTGGTGCCATTTTGGAGCACCTGTTAGTGGGTTCTGCACAGAGAATTCTGGCTTTCTTGATAGACGGGGCCATTGACACTGGTCGTCCCCAAGACCGAGAACTTAGCGCCCGAGGTTTAAGGTGCTTAAGTTGGATCTAGGAAATGACCCAATTTAGTTGCTACCACACATACAACACTTTGTTCGTGGCCCGTCATATCTCAACCTACTTCCAGAACCCACCAGGCACAGTGTACTATTCAGGCGGGTAAGTGGTTTTGTTGGTTATATTGTCATTATATGTCTATTATCTGAGTCTTGTAAAGCGTAAGATAAGCTTAGGTGGTATGGTACAGGTTTTTTATCCATGAGAACAGGTTAGTAGAGGATGGCGATACTTTGTTATGGACCGAAATGGCGATAAAGGCGTTTACCTCAACTAGCAACGTACGCGCTGGTGTGATGGGACAGATCGGCTTTGACATTCATGAGTACCCCACCTGTTATGCTGACACTTTCAAGAATTGCCAGAATCTCGGGTGGCTACACGACGATTAGACATTGGATCCGCCCCTTACCGTTGCGGACGTGCAGAGGCAACTTCCTCCATTTCCTTTGCCATTTGGACCTGGTAAAACTGCCGCATATTGTATTGCTGCATGGTGTAATTGTGAATTGTGAGTGTTGCGAAATAGTATTTTTGTTTGACCTGTGTCTTACATTGTTCAGTCAGGGAATCCCAGGAGATTACCCTTACAATTTCTGGCTGCAAGGCGAATACCCTCCTCTTCCGCTACGGCGACATCAAGGATGCACAACATTGGCTCGGCCACGCAGCAGCCCCAGTTGCGGTGGTCACCAAGATATGAGAAGCAAGGCTAATGCATTTATTTTTAGCCACGACCCCTGATGTCCCTGTCAGTGAAATGTTAACCCTGGTCAACTCCTTTAGCGAAAGGGCTAAGCGCTTTTGCACGCACGTGCATCACGTACGTGTAAGTTTTGATATTGATGCTCAGCTTTTCGTGGATCTTTTCGGCGTCGCCTCTGACGATCTTCCCATAGAGGAAAAGCTGAAGAGGAGTCTCGACTGCCAAAAGTGGCTGGAGGAGTTAGTAGGGGTCAAGAAGGAGCTTAAAGGGATCCCTTGTGAAAGAATCAAACTAGAAATCGCCAAGACAGTTTATCCCCTTTTTCAGGCCTGGGCTTTCCCCAAAACACTCTTGCAGGGGAGGTTCTTCTCCATAGAGCAGACCTGTATTATGTGGGAGGTTATTGAAAAGGGAACCCAGTTCAACTGGGCAGGCTATTTTGTTGAGGGACTACGCACTGAGATGATCAGGCTTCGCAAGAAGCTCGAGTCTTGTTTCAACGTGCATTACGCCTTCTTCATAGCCTACCTTCAGCATTTTTTTAAATTCTTGGTCGTCCAAAGGAATGGGGTCTGGGTGTAGCAAGACTAAGACCAACTATCCAGACCTTGGATTACCCACATTTTCAACTCTACCCATGGACAGGATCCCCCGGAAGGGATTGGCGAATCTCTATCTATAACGACCAGAGATTTGGCAGCGTCTCGCATGCGAGGCCCCGACAGCATAGGCGGGGTGATGCCCACTTACACTAGTGATGCCTTGCAAGGGAAACGTTTGGCGACGGAAATTGTAGAACCTTCAGCTCGACGTAAAAGGCTTCATTTGACTAAGGCCTTTGCGGAACTGGGGAGTGGCACAGGTCAAACCGTGGAAGTCAGAGTTTAGAGGAGTAAACCTCTACCTGGTAAGCGTGGGAGAAATGTATTGAAAGTCATATTACGTAATTTTTATTTAGGATATTTTGAATTGTATTAAGCGTATTATGTTATATGGCTAGAGAAAGTTACGGAGCAGCTGACCCCTGAAACAGGGGGAATGATACTAAGTCGTGGGAAAGGGGCCCCAATTTTAGAAGAAGAGGCACCAGCTATTAGGGTCAGCCATGCACAGATTCTTGTGCGTGAGGAGGCCCCAATCGTTGGGACAAGCAACACATAGGCTCTTGTGCATGAGGAGGCCCCAGCTGTTGGGACAAGCGACGCACAGGCTCTTGTGCATGAGGAGGCCCTAGCTGTTGGGACAAGCGACGCACAGGCTCTTGTGCATGAGGAGGCCCTAGCTGTTGGGACAAGCGACGCACAGGCTCTTGTGCATGAGGAGGCCCCAGCTGTTGGGATAAGTGACACACAGGCTCTTGTGCGTGAGGAGAAGGAGGAGGCAGAAGATATTGGTGGGCTCCCCACTATTACTGGTAGAGGTGATGAGCATGTTGGAAGCTTTGAAGAGTTTTGTTAATAATTAGAGTTTCTGACTTGACTACGCTACAGGAGAGGAAGATACGTCCACGTTCGCCACTGTGAGCAGTGCGTGGAGAGACTTTCCTGACAAGTTCGCCTTCATGGAAGGCGTTGTTAGCGATATGATTGAGCGCCTTGAGCAGGTCGATCCTGAAGCTGGTATGCTGTAGTTATAATAGGTTTGTTTTATTATACAGTGGTAATGTTTCATATATATTGATAATGTTTGTTATTAGGAGCTCGCCTTCGATGGGACCCAACAGAGCCCATTGATTTGGACATAGTGGAGCCTCCATCAGATGGGGTGGTCATGCCACGCCACATTTATGAAGAGATGCGTAAATGTACGTTACGCTCGACTCACTCCTTATGGGAGAGTAAGGGTGTAAATGAAAATCTCTGGAAAAGGGTGTAGAGATTAGAGAAGAAGAATGAGTCTCTGACCAAAGAGGTTGGGGACCTAAAGTCACGATGCGAGTTCCTACAGGCGCGGGAAACAGGTGACGAGGACTGGCATACTGCTGTTATTGACTACTTCCATTATTGGACCGCAATCAAGAATAGCATGCAAACCAGTCAGGCATTGGTGGAGAAGCGGATGCAGATAGAGTTGTTAGCTCAGAAAAGCTAAGACTGGAGGGATTTCTGCGCAAGCGTGCAAGAATGGGGGAAGAAGGAAAAGGACCATAAACATTTTTATAAGAGAGAAAGTATCGCTTATCATCAGCATTACCATGATTCTGCCATCGAAGCTCAAAGCTTGCAAGTCTTCCTTGACGTCATCGAGGAATCTAAAGCCTTCAAGAAGTTTCAAGAGCAGGTGACTGTAAGTGCATCCCCGGAAAGGGAGGTGACTCTCCTGGGGGGTCAGACTACTGTCCCTACTTTCTTCCCTGACCCGCCTCGCTAGAATAGCATGGAGAAAAGGAAGGTGAAGGCTGGAACTGCTCTGGGAGATGGAGTGTGGTCTGACCTGACTGAGGATGAAATCATGGAGCGCCTGTGGGCCAACTTGGAAAAGCTTCCCTTTGCTGCGGAAGCAGGGCCATCGCGAGTAAGTTTAATCATGACTAAGTCTAAATTTTCTGATTATGTTTTCAAGTTTTGTTTTGCTAATATGTTCTCTGTATCTAGATACCAGAAGAGGATACAGAAGGTGAGCCAGCCGAGGAGCAAGTACAAGAAGAGGGGCGTAGTGATGAAGAGCGTTCTCCTGTGGAGCCGGTGCTAGAGCAAGAACCTCATGAAGGAGAAATTCCTCATGAAGGAATACTTCCCAGAAGAGAAGGCCCACTAGAGGATGATTTATTAGGTCTAGAGCTAGACTTGAGAGATACTGGTGATAGTGGCATCAGAGGAGATGTGTAATTGTAGTTTATGCATGGTTTTATTGGTTGGAGTCAAATAATGGTTATGTGAATGACTGAAAGACTAGCTATAAGATCTTCTGGTGATTTTAAATGTTATTTATTTTTTTATCTTTTGCGTTTTTATCTGTAAAGTGTAAGCGTAGTTGTTAACGATTTTGCTTAAGTTATGTTGCGACGGAATGGAATTGCTAGTTTAAGGCCATAGTGGGCCGTCACTAGTTTTAGGCCATTGCGGGCCATCATGGGAGTTTCCGTAATCTGGAAACTAGTTTTAGGCCATTGCTGGCCATCGTGAGTAATATAGAGAGCATAAGCAATGGTAATGTGCATTTTTGCGTAATTGGACTAAAGTGATCAACAGACGTAAATAGCATGCATAAGGGAAATGGAATAGCATAAGGAATAGCAAGCGTAAACATTGAAAATTTTTGTAGCATAAATATGTGTTGGATGAAAACAGTCTACTAAGTGTAAACAGCGATAAGTGGTAAAAACATAATAATGCGCGTAAATGCCATTTAGTTCAACCGCTAATTCCCAATTGTTTCTTAATGGCCTTTACGTTCAGTGTTGCGTAAGGGCAGAGGGGTTTACAGTCTGACTCCTCCATGCTGCCATCCTGAAATGGTAGGTTGGCCCAGGCTAGACTGTCATTATTGGTTTCAATTTGTTGAGGGATTTGGAGATGGGTCTGATCATCCGATGTTTCTATCTCCGAACCCCGTTCTTCCTCAATATTGTTGACAGTCCTGGGGGTGATCTCATCACTCCGTATTACAACCTCCCCTCCTGCATAGGGTAGGTGTATTTCCTGATGTATCGGTGATGAAACCACCCTCAATTGGGCTAACCAGGACCTCCCTAAGATCAAGTTGAACCCAGGCATCTCCTCGACGACTAGGAATGTGGCATCCCTTGGGAATTGATTCCCTACCACAAACTCGATATGCACCATCCCCTTGACCTGAACCCTTGTTCCATTGAACGACTTTATGCATGTTGTTGTTCTGGGACTGATCTGGTTGACTAGACCCAATCTATCCACGATGGGATAAGGAATGACATTTGCAGCTACGCCATTGTCCACGTGCACCCTCCGGATTCGGTATTGACCAACCCGAATGGTGATGAACATGGGTTCAGTTGTCACCTGACCTTTCTCAGGATCATCTTTGATGGACTCGTCATGAAAGGTCAGTGAGGTAGGCTTAGGTTGCTCAGCTTCAGAAGGAAACATGATAGCATGTATTGCTTCCTCCTCCACTGGTAAGCTTTCGTCCACAGGTATGAACATCAGCATGTAGACCATAGCCTTACGGTGTTCTTGGGATGTCATGAATAGGTCATAGAGGCTCAGCATTGTATTTTTTTGTTTTAGGGCCTATTTGACCTATGTAAACGCATCGAGGAGATTCCTCTCTCAGCTAGGTTGTTTATTGCCCTTGTCTTCTTCCATTCATCCCAAGAGATGAATCTCCCGAGGTGGAATGATGTTAGTTGGGGGGTTGTTCTTTTTCTCGCCAAGAGGGGGTGGCCACGTTTCTGCACCTTTATCCTACCTCTGAAGTGCAGGCGAAGGCACAGAGGCCAGGGGCCTAGGCTTAGGGAAGCCGAGCATAAAGTGGTCTTTTGTAGCGTTAAGAGATGTGTCCTCTCCCTTTTGTTTGTTAGGTGATGGTTGGCGGTTTTGGTTAGAGGCCTGCCCCTGCGTGAGAGGAGTAGCCTATGGTTTTGACACCCTGAGAATGAAAGGTGCCCTAGGCATGGGTGCGGATGAGGCCGTGGCTTTGCTGTTACTACATGGCTGAGTGGCATTCTGAGAAGGTGCCCAAATGATGAAGGGTGGCCTTGAGACATCACTAGCTGTCGATGAAAGGTTTGCCCCCCTTGGTGAGCTAGTAGGTACACACCAAACAAAAGGTTGTTTGGGTGGTACCTTCCTCTCACTCTCCGTACTCACCACATTGATTGTATAGGGTGCGTTGTTTGCATTCAACGGATCCTTATACACGTGCAATGCCTGGTTTTCCAGATGCGTCGGACTACTGCTGTCTAGTTTCAAATGACTGTCATCGATCATGCGTTGAATGTCGTCCTTCAACGCCTAGTAGTAATCTGTGTTGTGACCACACAACTGGTGGTAGTCATAGAAATGGTCCAGCCTAAAAGATTTCGGAACTGGTGGTTCTTAAGGTAGGGTTAAAGAAGGATTTTTCAATAGTTCACAATGATGTTTGTGATGCTTCAGAGCTTCTTCGGATACCCTTTTGGATTGAATGTATCCTGCTCCTAACAATTGTTTCAATAGTTCTGAGTTTTTTACAGGCAGGGCTGTATACTTTGAGCGATCTTTACGCTCAAAGTTTGGTTTTGGCTAGGGGGGCCCTTTAGGGGCAGCTGTGTCTTGGCTGGTGCTACCCGCACTGGCCGTGGTCCCGAGAGATGCCGTAGGTGCTTTCTTGTTCTTGTTCTTTGTGCCCTCAGCTAACATAGCTACTGTCGTTGTCATCGCTTTGCCCTTGTCCTTGCCTTTGTTGTGAGTGTTCTTATAGACGACATACGTCGGGTCTTTGCTGGCCTCCGCAGCATCTTGGATGCTTTTAGTTTGGGCGACGGCCTGATGTAAGGAGTTAGGGGAAAGATAATACAGCTTTGACTTGATAAAGTCATTGACTGCTCCTTTGAAGATGGCCAGTAATTGTGGCTCCACGATTGGCTCACGGATTTCATTCAAAGTGGCACTCCAGCGCTATATGAACTTCTAGACTGGTTCGAGGGGGTCTTGTTTCACTCCCATGAGTTGATCTAACGTGACTTCCAGCTTTAAGTTGTATTTAAAGCAAGTCACGAATTATGTCAGAAGCTCTTCCAAGGTTGAAATGGAAGAGCGTGGGAGGGCTCGATACCAATCTAGAGCTTTTCCTATCAGAGACATAGCAAAGACGCAGATAATCATGTGAGGCCACTGTTGCAACAACAAGGATTCGAATCTGAAGGTGACCAAGTGAGCATTAGGATCCCCCTCCCCATTATACTTGGTAAAATGAGGTAAGGATATCCCTGGTGGCAACGACAGCATGGGGACCACTGGACTAATAGGATCATCTTGGTAGAAGTCCATGATCTGTATAGTGTCTGAGCCAGCGGCCTTAAGACGCCTAACCTCTTCAGTGAGGGTTTGAATAAGTAAAAAGGCTTGATCCAGACCTATTGATGGATGTGTCTGTGTAGGAGGAGGAGGGGGCTAACCTGGAAAAGCTGTGCCAGGTAGAGGAAATGGTGGGATGGTTTGGCTGGTAGACGGTGGGGCGGGGGTCCTTGCAGGCAGAGGGGCTTGTAAGGCCCACCACCCACCAGTTTGAGCAGAGAGGTTAACCACCACCTGCTGTGCGGGATAAGGATAGGGATATTGCGGGACCATCTGCAGAATATGCGTTGCGGGTGCAACCGTGGGTTGCACACCATATACCGCAGACTGGTTATTTTATGCCGCGGGGATGGTCCACTGACCCACGATAGGCTGTTGGATGGATGTCTGTGGCTGCACGACGACGGTGATCTGTTGAGTTGGGGGGGGGTGGAAGCAATAAAGTTTGGATCGAGCAAGTTGTAGATATGGGATGAGGTTGGATTTGAGGGATGAAATGGGGCACGGTGGTCGCTGGAACCACTGACAGAATGCTGAGCACGCGTGGTGACGAGACCGCCCCTTGGTTATTGTGGGGTATTTGCACTTGCATCCCAGATGGCTGCGCAGTGGCTTGCGGGACGACGAGAATGTGGGTTTGTGTGGTCATGGCTGGATTAAGAGGGGCGGCTTCTCTGTTGTAAGGAAAAAGGGGATTTATGTACATATGGGGGCTTAGAGTATGGTACGAATGTTCAGACTAGGACACAAATTCATCATCCTCTTCCTCCCTATTCTGGGGCTCCAGCACAGCCTGTGTAGACTGGCTCTTACCCATGACCAACTACGTTATAATTTCATGATAATATTCTGTTAAAGGAATGATGTCATAGGCTGTTGGGGTAAAATCCTGACCCGCTCGGTGGATCATCTCAAAATTTCTCTTTGCTTTGATCTCGGCTCGGCTAAGGGCAAGCTTCGCCTGGATCTTGACGTAAATGAAGTTGTATTCCTCAGGGGTCAAGACAGTAAATACTGGGTCTTTGCCCTGCAGTCTCAATGACCGACGCGATGGTCCCTGAGGTCCTACTGCACCAGAAGCTGGTCTAGTGATAGCAATAGGGTTCACAGATGTGGCACCCAAATCAGCGGCGACCATGGTGGTTGTGGTTGTGTAAAATGAATCCATTGGTCAAGTAGGTTAATCGACAATAAACGACTGGATCTAAAAGAAAAAATGATGGATCAAGAAGATCGCGGTTAAGCTTTTTACCCTATAGGATCCCAAAGGAATCGTTAAAGTAACCGATCTACACCACACAAGTTTTCGTAAACTTCCCTAGAGGTATTACATTTACGTTTCAGAGACGCGGGTACAAATCGCTTACAGGGCTACCCTTAAAAATATGAATCGAAGCCAAGGCCCTCCTTCTAGCACCAGAAAACTGTAACGATGAAAAATGTCGGCAGCTAGAATACCAAACAAAATCCGTGTATACAGTCTTAACTACGGATCCGTGCGAGGGTTGTGCTAGTGAAAACGAATCCGCAGTGCCCTGAATGGTCTTGTCGATCATACAGGGACTTACTAAATTAGTAAACCGATGGAGATTACGAATATTTTGTGGAATGATTTGATTCAACGAGTCGCAAAATGAGAGAAAAATGATGTAGATAAATTGTGACAATGATAACGTTAACATGATAAAAGGAATCAGACATGAGAGAAATGCGTGATTTCAAGATCTATGTTTTGACCCGAAAAAATAAATACTTTGTATATCAAGTTACACTAGGGAGACCCTGATTATCCTGTGTGAAACAAACAAAAAATAACAAGAAAACTGTCCAAGCAGAAGTACAGAATGGAGTCCGATCTACCTCGTAGGCTAGAGATGGGATGCAAGGAAAGTCAAGTTCTGATGTCTATCAATCAACTGCTTCTGATCAATAGAACTCACAAGCCACAACAGATGATCTTTTGATCTCTGATCTACTCCTTTTGCCTTGGGTAGTCTCTGCTCGGAACTGCCAATGATCACCAATGGAGAAAGTTGTGTCTTTGCCAAAGGGCTAATCGCTCCTGCTGCCAATGCTCAGGCAAAATGTCTCCTGTCTTTGTTAAAAAGATAGTGCTATCAGAAGATTGCCAAAAAATGCTGCTCTCTCTCTCTATCTGTTTTCGTCTCCTTTGTCTTTTTTCTCTAACTGAGGTATTTATAAGTTTGACAACATGTGTAGAAGGCATGGCTATGATGACACGTATTTCAAACCTTTCGGAAGATCGTTGACTTGACCATCCTTGTGTTGAAATTTGTGACTACGCACAATACGCGCATCTGCGTATTGTGCGTATGAATAACAAATGCAGATCGAGCATGTCTCAGTTGATTTTGGGCTACATTACGCTTGTACGCATTGCGTCGCGCATAAGAGCTTAATAAAGCACGAGAGTAATGGACTCGAGTTGGTTTATGCTCGTTCACACTGCCAAGCGTAGTAGAGCGTAAACAATGATTAACTTGATGATGGATTACGCTGACATACGTTGCGTTGCGTAACGAGCGTAAGATGATCGATCTGCAAGAAAGAGAAAAGAGTTGATCTGTTGTGCTTCCTTTGGATTCTATTTGATGTTTTCGAAGCTCATTACGCTACCCTACATAACAGAGCGTAAATCTGCTCCTAGACAAAGACTTAGTAGAATACACGAGAAATCGCATATTACGCTGCTTAGGCCTTAAGCTTCGCTAGATCTGCTGAAGTAAACTGCCTTCTAATATCAGACTATGTTACGCGAAGTGTCATTACGCTATGTTGCATAGTATAGTGTAAAGACGGAAAACATAGTAAGATAGGAAATCTGCAAAAGGAAACTGAAGTCTTGATGCCGTGCGCCTCTTTGCCTTGCCTTGCCTTATTGTGCTTTCTGGAACTCTGTCATGTACTTTTGCCCGAATCGCGAATCTTTGCCTAAGGCCGGCTCACAATTTTCACGGTGTTTTAACAGCCAAGTCCTTTACCTATCATTCAAGAGGTGCATGATCATTGAAATGGCCCATAGTTGGTGGGTCATCTTGAAGTGCCTTTTAACACCAAACACCACTATCAGGACCACCACACAACCCTTGCCTAGTAAGAAGAGGAGAGGTAAGAGCCTATTTTTATTCTAAGTGTTCTAATGATTTTGCTTTTTTTTTCTTGTTATATTTTGGTTATAGATGATGTGCTTATGCCTTAGCTAACAAGTTGTTTTTGGTTATCTTGTAGAGGCTTCCACTTATTACAACATCACTTTGACTATTTTAGGATGTGCTAAGAATACCTTCATCCTAATATTCAGTGAGGTGGAAGCGATGCAACATTGGTTGAGGGAGTAAGTTCCTAGACATGTTGAAGCATGCATTTCTTATGCAGGTTTTCTTTGTCTTTTCATGGCAACTACCCCAAACATTCCTACTACTAAGATGATGAACATCATTGACTCCTTTGATGAATTTAGGGTACTTAAAATTTTAAGTAAGATCTCATGCAACTAAAGAAAAGACGAAAAGATAGAGAGACTAAAGAAAAATAAAGAAAAAAGCTCAAATGTAAAAGCAATGCGACTACATAAAATGTTTTCTAGGAATCTCATCCCTCTTCAGTATGTTTATAGAAGCAATGCTTGTGATTTGAGCAACAATTGCAAGATGAGAATTTATAGAGTCCCAACTTTCAAAATTAGGGAAACCATTATGTTCTAAAATTAGAACATACCCCGCTTGTTTAGGTTGAGCTAGGGGTGGGACCACTGCACTTGAATTTGATCTTGACAAGAAAGGAATGAAGCTTTCGAGGGTTCCTCCAACATGCAATAGCATCTAGAATGATGTTTTGGAGACTCGGATATTTGTGGTGAAGTTGAGAAAATATAGGGTTTAGGAGGGCCCTAAACTTCAAGGATTTAGTGGAAGGACTAAAATCCAATTTAAAGATAAGAGGGGTCTATTTCCTATTGGGAACATCATGATGTTGATGAAGCCGTTCTAGAAGATGCCATTTGGAGGAAGAAGGAACATGGTTGAAGCAATGAGCCAAGAAGCAAGAAGAATATCCTCGAGCATGAAGTCGTTGGAAGAGTTGTTTATGAATCTTCTATAGATCACCAAGGCAGGATTCTCTAATGAGGTATCATTTGAGCTCAGTAATAATGAAAGCTTTCTTCTAATGGTGAGGATGCTAGGAGGAGAAAGGGATGTATTGATAATCATTTAAGGGTTTTTGATAACACTTAGTAGAAAAAATACAAGTGTTAATAAAATTAGAACCCTTAAGGAAACATCCAAAATGTTTTCTGAGGAGTTGGATACTAAGGGAATAATATTGATGATAGGAAAGAAAGAACTATACCGATCAAGTAACTGGGAGAGGGAATCCTATGAACCACTTCAAATGTCAAAGGCATCATCAATGTATCTTTTGAAGTAGAGAAGATTCTTGGAGCTTGGTGTAGAGAATATTTGTTTCTCTAAATGGCACAGAAATAGGCAAGCGTAGACAAGAGCAAAGTTGCTACCCATAGTAGTGCCTCAAATCTATTTGTAGAAGACTCCATTAAACTCAAAGAAATGTTCTTGAAGGACCAGGGAGGCAAGATCCATGATGGCATTGATGTAGAAAACCTGCAAATCAAAAGGGTTATCCTGAAAATGTGACTCAACCATAGCATGAAGAGAAGAAAGGCCCTAATTCATGGGAATTCGAAGATAGAGAGATTCTACGTCAAAAGTGAAGAGGAATAAATTTTGAGGTAGGACTTTGGAGTGGAGGTCATGGATCAAAGTTGGTGAGTCTAAAAGATGGTATAGTTGAAAATAGAGGATGGGGAAGAGCAGGTAGTGGAGTAGGTGGGAGGCTCAAGAAAATAGCCTAAATAGGAGCAGATGGGATGACCAACAAGAATAGGTTTATGGATTTTTGGGATCAAGTAGAAAGTACAAAGTTTGAAAGCTTGGACTTTCAAAAGAAAATATTGAAAATTATCAAAAACTTGTGGAAAGTGGTTGATCACAAAAAGAAGCCGACGATGAAGGAGATCCCATGGGATGATGTCCACTTGTTGGTAGACGTCAGTATCTAACAATTATTTGAAGGCCTCTTGAAAGTACCAAGAGGATTCCAAAACATAGATACCTAGATTTTTATTAGCAGGACGAGTGACAATGATTTCATCTTTCTGGAGTTTAAAAAGGACTCCAAGAAGACGTCGAGGAAGCAGAGGCCTGTGGGCAAAATCTAAAGAAGAGAGAGCAGCCTTAAGAGAAGAGAGACAATCCAAAATAGATGTCTCCAAGTGTTGGTTGAAGCTATTGGCAACCAAATTCCAATGGCTTTGAGAACATAACTTTATCTAAGAAAGATGGATTGCTTCCAGAAAAGGTGAACAAGAAAGATTTACCTCTTCTGGTTTATCTTTGAAGAAGTTGCATAGTCAAAGGATTCTGGGAAAGGCAGTGAACTCCTAGAGAATCTCACCATAATCCATGGGAAGGGGACAAGGAATGAAATGGAGGCCAAAACCTAGAACTTTGATTTCATCAAGAAAAAGATTCCTAGATGAAAAATTATAGATGGAAAAGTTAGAAATGTGATTTTCTACTTTGTGAACCAACTTACACTCGAAAAGAAGTTGAGCATAGGAATTCTGGGCAATGGATGGGAGCCAGAAGTTCAACTGCATGCAGGAGGGTGATTTCTAAACTTTCTTTGGGAAGAAGTCTAGTGCAATGTTCCTGGCTATGGCGCAGATGGAGCAGAGTTGCATGGCTGATGAAGATGTCCTTGGTGTGATTCTAAACTAGATGGCCCAGAGGCACTAGAGGTTGAGTTCTTCTTGTTCAGCTGTTGGGGCCTAGCTCGAGAAGAAGTTTTGTGGGTTGGGCATTGGCCATTTGAAGAAGAATTGGTTGAAGATCGTTTAGGCTGCAAGCATCCTTGTTGCTTATACCTTTGTTACTTGTGATCCTACTGCTTCTTATTTTGGTTCTAATTCTAATTCAGTTTTTGTAGAGGATGGCAACGTTGTGGAGTGGGTTTGTCGGGGAAGATGTCACAATCCTTCAACCATTCACTGAATTTTTTGAAAGTGGAGTCCCATTCTTGTCAAATCGTTTCTTTGTAGAATTCCTTGATAGTAAAACCAGGGTCAAGGTGATCTACTTCAACCTCCATAGTAGAAGCAGCATTTTTTTGGGTCTCTTCTACTTTCTTCCGAGCTTTTGCATGGATTTGGAATTGAAGCCATTCATTTAGGAAGGCTTTCTCAAGTTTCTTGGAGCAAATTTTTAGAATAGTATTGATAAAGGAAGTGGATTGCTTAATATTAGAGATGCATTCAACCAACTTTAAAGAAGCTTCTTATGAAAAAGAATTTAATTTGTTTTGATTAGCTTCGGCAGAAGCCATTTCTACAAGAAGATAAGCTTCCTAAAGTTTCAGATTTTGCTCTTGTTGAAGAGCAGCAAAATGAGCTTGAAGGAGGGCATCTCCTTCAGGTGTAGAAGCTTTAATTCCTAGAGTAGGAATGCACAGACTATGAACCAGCAAATTTTTGGAGTGTAGCTTCTCAAAATGCTCTTTATTGTGACGGAAGTGATATGCATCATGAAAAAGCTTGCAAAGTCCCTTGCCAACACAAGAAGATGCTTTGGCGTCATTCAACTGGTGTCGAAGAGAATCACATTCAGAATGAAGTGAGTGGAAGCATGCCTGATATTCTACAAGTTGTTGCTGGCAAAGACTTAATTCAGCATGAAGCGCATCAGAAGCATGTCCATGTTTTGCACAAAGTTCGACAATAAGACATGCATGTTCTATACGAAGCTCATCAAAATCACTAGCGCAATATGCATGGATCTCATTTTTTTGGTCTGTTTTCTTGGAGTGAAAATGTGGATCTAGATATTCCAAGTGAGGATATGGATACTTGTGAGTTGAACAGTTAGAACGACATGGACCTAAATCTAGATTCATGTCACGCTCTGTAGAATCTAGTAGATGAGATCTTTTCCATGAAGAGCTAGAAGGGGGAACATTACTCAAGCACTGCATGGGGTTAGCAATGTGGGGTTGGTCCTGTGAAGAAGAAGCAAAAGGTTGCTGATCTGCATAGCTCATTTTCTTTAGGCAACAATATAAAGAAGGAAAAATTATGGGTACTTAAAATTTTAAGTAAGATCTCATGCGACTGAATAAAAAATGGAAAGATAGAGAGACTAAAGACAAATCAAGAAAAAAAGCTAAAATGTAAAAGCAAAGTGACTACATAAAACATTTTCACAGAATCTCACCCCTCTTTAGTATGTTTATAGAAGTAATGCTTGTGATTTGAGCAATAAGTGCAAGATGAGAATTTATAGAGTCCCAAATTTCAAAACTAGGGAAATCGTTATGTTCTAAAATTATAGCAATCATTATGTTCTTAAAATTTTTAGGCTCTTAAAATTTTTGGGCTTTTAAAATTTTTTAGGCTCTTAAAATTTTTAATGGGATCTCATGCGTCAAGGAAAAGAATGGGAAGGCTGAGAAAAATACTGTAAAAACTATAAAATAGAAAAAAATGTTAAATAGAAAGTAATAAAAAGTTGATAGCATTTCACAATGTATGTTGTTACACAAAACATTTTTGGGAACTTGCACCCTTTATCAGTATGTTTAGGCAATGCGGCTAAGCAGCCGAAGTTGCAAAGGCAAGGGAATGAGCATGTCGGTACATTTATAAATAGGGTCCCAACTTTTAAAATTAGAAAAATTGTTGCTTTAAAATTAGAGCGGGCCCCACTCGTCATAGGTGAGATTGGGGTGGGACAATGTACTAAAAAAACTATTACAGAAACAATATTTCAAGAGAACATGAAACATTCAACAAATTAGATTTTTTGGCAAAGCCAAAGGGTGTAGAGGGTTTAGGGTAATCCTCATGTTTAAATGGTCAACATGAGGGGTTTGATACCAAATTATGTCATGCACGCAAGCGTTCTACTAGAAACAGCAATGAACAAAGGTCTTCAATAGTAATGAAGAGATGAGCTGCAATGACGCAGAATAAGAAATAGCCAGAGGTTGTAATGAAACTACAAAAAGATCCTTTATAAGAAACCACAACTAAGAAGACCAATGTAAGTAGAGCGGTGGTAAAGACATGGATCAAAGAGTAGAAATATGTCATGGTTCACATAAACTTGCAACATGATCAAAACCTGTAGAGAACCTGCAAAAGGATTAATACCTAACCAAAATAGAAAAAAGATCTAAAAATGGTTAGAATCCAAAGAATAGTAAAAGACACTGTCAAGCAAGGCTTAACAATTCCAAGGCAACAAGATAAAGAGAAATTTTTAAGCTCTTAAAATTTTTGATGGGATATTGTGTGCCAAGGAAAAGAATAGGAAGGTTGAGAGAAATACTGTAAAAACTATAAAACAAAAAAAAACTATTAAACAGAAAGTAATAGAAAGCTCATAGCATTGCACAACATATGTTGTTACACAAAATGTTTTTGGGGACTTGCACCCTTCATCAGTGTGTTTAAGCAATGCGGCCAGGTAGCTGAAGTTGTAAAGGCAAGGAAATGAGCATGCCAGTACATGTATAAATAGGGTTCCAACTTCTAAACTTATAAAAACTATCACTTTAAAATTTTTAGGAGTTTAAAATTTTTTAGGAGTTTAAAATTTTTTGAAGTTTAAAATTCTTAAGAGTTTAAAATTTTTAAAGTGGGAGTTTCTCTAATTTTAAAGCAATAGTTACTCTAATTTTAAAGCAGGAGTTTTTCTAATTTTAAAGTGAGAGTTTCTTTAATTTTAAAGTGGGAGTGTTTTTAATTTTAGAAGTTGGGACCCTATTTATACATGTACTAGCATGCTCATTCCCTTACCTTTGTAGCTTTCCCTATCTGGCCACATTTCCTAAACACACTGATTAGGGGTGCAAGTTTTCGAAA
>MNCI01000266.1:162643-211521 GCA_015680685.1 Gnetum montanum
TTTTTTCTATTTTTGGTTAGGTTTTAATCCTTTTATAGGTTCTCCACATGTTTTGATCACATTGTAGGCTTTTGTAGACCATGACATGTTTCTTCTATTTGATCCATGTCTTAACCGCCGCTCTGCTTACATTGGTCTTCTTGGTTGTAATTTTTTCTGAAGGAGCTTTCTTTAGTTTCATCACAACTTCTAGATGTTTTTTCTCTAGCATTGTTGTAGCTCATCTCGTAGGTTTTTGTGGACCACGATATGTTTCTTCTATTTGATCCATGTCTTGACCATTGCTCTACTTACATTGGTCTTCTTGGTTGTGGTTTTTTCTGAAGGAGCTTTTTTTAGTTTCATCATAACTTCTAGCTGTTTTTTCCCCAGCGTCGTTGTAGCTCATCTCTTCGTTGCTGTTGAAGACTTTTGTTTGTTCCTATTTTTTATCCGGACACTTGCGTGCATGACATTCTTTGGTGTCAGACCCCTCATGTCCACTATCTAAACATGAGGGTTCCCCTAAACCTTATACACCCTTCGGCTCTACCAAAAGATATAATCTGTTGAATGCTTCATGTTTACTTTTGAAATACTGTTTGGTAATAGCTTTGTTGGTACCACATCCCACTTTCATCTCGCCTTTCATGAGTGGGGCCCACTTTAATTTTAAAGCGGAAGTTTTTGTAATTTTAGAAGTTGGGACCCTATTTATACATGTACTGGCATGCTCATTCCTTTGCCTTTGCAGCTTCAGCTGCCTAACCACATTGCCTAAACACACTGATGAGGGGTGCAAGTCCCTGAAAATGTTCTGTGTAACAACATACATTGTGCAATGCTATAAGCTTTCTATTACTTTATGTTTAACAATTTTTCTATTGTACAGTTTCTACAGTATTTCTCTTAGCCTTCCCATTTTTTCCTTGATGCACGAGATCTATTTATAAGATTTTCTAAAAACAATTTCTAAAAATTTTCTAAGAAAACTCATAAAAATTTTAAACTTCAAAAAATTTTTAAACTCCTAAAAATTTTAAACTCCCAAAAAATTTTAAACTCCAAAAAATTTTAAACTTTTAAAAAATTTTTAAACTCGTAAAAATTTTAATTTTAGAGTAGGATTTTTAATTTTAAAGCTGGCTCTTTAATTTTAGAGTGAGCTTTTTTAAATTTTAGAGTGGGCTTTTTAATTTTAGAGTGGGCTTTTTAATTTTAGAGAGGGCTTTTTAATTTTAGAGTGGGCTTTAATTTTAGAGTAGGCTTTTTAATTTTAGAGTAGGCGTTCTAATTTTAGAAGTTGGGATCTTATTTATACATGTACTGGCATGCTCATTCCCTTGCCTTTGCAACTTCGGCTACCTGGCTGCATTGCCTAAACACACCGATGAGGGGTGCAAGTCCCCGAAAACATTTTTTGTAACAATATACATTGTGCAGTGCTATGAGCTTTATATTACTTTTTGTTTAACAATTTTTCTATTTTACATTTTCTACAGTATTTCTCTCAACCTTCCCATTCTTTTCCTTGATGCATGAGATCCTTTCAAAATTTTTAAACTCCTAAAAATTTCTCTCTATCTTGTTGCTTTGGAATTGCTAAGCCTTGCTTGACAACATCTTTCATTGTTCTTTGGATTTTAACCATTTTTAGATCTTTTTTCTGTTTTGGTTAGGTATTAATTCTTTCCAAGGTTCTCCACGAGTTTTGATCACATTGTAGGTTTATGCAGACCATGATATGTTTTTACTCTTTGATCCATGTCTTGGCCATCACTCTACTTACATTGGTCTTCTTGGTTCTGGTTTCTTCTAATGGTGTTTTCTTCAGTTTCATCACAACGTCTGGCTGTTTCTTCTTTAGTGTCATTGCAACTTGTCTTTTCGTTGCTATTGAAGATTTCTATTCATTGCTATTTTTAGCTGGACACTTGCGTGCATGAAATTATTTGATGTCGGACCCTTAATGTCCTCCATCTAAACATGTGGGTTTCCCTAAACCCTATACACCCTTCAGCTTTTCCAAAAGATCCAATTTGTTGAATGTTTCATGTTTTCTCTTGAAATACTATTTTGTAATAGTTTTGTTAGTACAACATCCCATATCGTCTATGACGAGTGGGGCCTGCTTTAATTTTAGAGCAGGATTTCTAATTTTAGAAGTTGAGACCTTATTTATACATGTACTAGTATGCTCATTTCCTTGCCTTTGTAGCTTCAGCTACATGGCTGCATTACCTAAACACACTGATAAGGGATGCAAGTCCCCAAAAATGTTTTTTGTAATAACATACATTGTGCAATGCTATGAGCTTTCTATTACTTTCTATTTAACATTTTTTCTATTTTACAGTTTCTGTAGTATTTCTCTCAGCCTTTCCGTTCGTTTCCTTCATTCACAAGATTCTTTCAAAAATTTTAAACTCCTAAAAGTTTTAAACTCTTAAAAAATTTCAAAATTTTTTATCCTTTTACAAGTTCTCCATGGGTTTTGATTACGTTGTAGGTTTTTGTGTACCATGACATGTTTCTTCTATTTGATCTGTGTCTTGACCACTGCTCTGCTTATGTTGGTATTCTTGGTTGTGGTTTCTTCTGAAGAAGCTTTCTTTAGTTTCATCACAACCTCTGGTTGTTTCTTCTCCAACATCGTTGTAGCTCATCTCTTCATTTCTATTAAAGACTTTTGTTCATTCCTATTTTTTAGCCGAATGCTTCCGTGCATGACATTTTTTGGTGTCGAACCCCTCATGTCCACCATCTAAACATGAGGGTTCCTGTAAACCCTATACAGCCTTCGACTCTGCCAAAAGATCCAATTTGTTGAATGGTTCATGTTGAGTTTTGAAATACTGTTCTATAATAGTTTTGTTAGTACCACGTACCACCCCCATCTTTCCTTTGATGAGTGGGGCTCACTTTAATTTTAAAGTAGGAGTTTTTATAATTTTAAAAGTTGGGAACCTATTTATACATGTTCTGGCATGCTCATTCCCTTACCTTTGCACCTTCAGCTACTTGGCTGCATTGCCTAAACACACTGAGGACAGGTGCAAGTCCCCAAAAACATTTTATGTCACAAACATATGTTGTGCAATGTTATGAGCTTTCTATTACTTTATGTTTAATAGTTTTTCTATTCTATAGTTTCTACAGTATTTCTCTTAGAACCTTGTTATTTTCCTTGATGCAAGAGATCTATTTTCTAAAATTTTATAAAATTTTCTAAATTTTTTCTAATTTCAAGGTAGGATTTTTTCTAATTTTAAAAGTTGGGACCCTATTTATACATGTACTAACATGCTCATTCCCTTGCCTTTGCAGCTTCGGCTACCTAGCCACATTGCCTAAACACACTGATTAGGGGTGCAAGTCCCTAAAAATTTTTTGTGTAAAAACACATTGTGCAATTCGATAAGCTTTCTATTACTTTCTATTTAACAGTTTTTTCTGTTTTATAGTTTCTTCAGAATTTCTCTAAGCCTCCCCATTCTTTTCCTTGACGCATGAGATCTATTTATAAAATTTTCTAAAAATTTCTCTCTATTTCGCTACCTTGGAATTGCTAAGCCTTGCTTAACAATGTCTTTTGATATTCTCTAGATTCTAACCATTTTCAAATTTTTTTCTATTTTTGGTTAGGTTTTAATCCTTTTGTAGGTTCTTCATGGGTTTTGATCATATTGCAGGTTTTTGCAGACCACAACAAGTTTCTACTTTTTGATCAGTGTCTTGACCACCACTTTGCTTACATTGGTCTTCTTGGTTGTGGTTTCTTCTGAAGTTACTTTCTTCAGTTTCATCACAACCTCTAGTTGTTTCTTCTTCAGCATCATTGCAGCTCATCTCTTCGTTGCTATTGAAGACTTTTGTTCATTACTATTTTTAGCCAAATGCTTGCGTACATGACATTGTTTAGTGTTGGACCCCTCATGTCCACCATCTAAAGATGAGGGTTCCCCTAAACCCTATACATCCTTCGGCTCTACTAAAAGATCCAATTTGTTGAATGGTTCATGCTCACTTTTGAAATATTGTTCTGTAATAGTTTTGTCAATATCACGTCCCACCCCCATCTTGCCTCTGATGAGTGGGACCCGCTCTAATTTTAAAACAGTAGTTTTCTAATTTTAGAAGTTGAGACCCTATTTATACATGTACTGGCATGCTCATTCCCTTGCCTTTGAAGCTTCAGCTACATAGTTGCATTTGCTAAACACACTGATAAGGGGTGCAAGTTCCTGAAAACGTTTTGTGTAACAACATACATTGTGCAATGCCATGAGCTTTCTATTACTTTCTATTTAATAGTTTTTTATGTTTTACAGTTTCTTCAGTATTTCTCTTAGCCTCCTCGTTCTTTTCCTTGATGCATGAGATCTATTTTAAAATTTTCTAAAAAATTTTCAAAAAATTTTAAAATTTTAAGTATCCAAAATTATAAGTTCATCACCAAGATTTGTGATGTTCCAATCACCTTACACATCAACAAGGCTATCTTTTTTTCTCTTTGGTGTTTCCACTAAAGGGATGAAGGTTGTCACCAAACTAGTTAAGGAGACAAGCCACTACAAGAAGGTAGAGGCATGGTTTAGTGCTCACCATGGCCATTTTGATTTAGCCTTAGATGATTTACAAGTGCTAGAAGCAAAGGAGTCTTCTTCTTTGCTCTAATCCCATGTCTTCCTTAAGCTATTATCACAAAAGGAGATGATTGGTGTACTGTCCAGAATCATTGGTCTCTGGCTGGAATGAAACAGAACCAAGAGATCCCCGAACAAGCACATAAGACCCTACGTTCGCCCGAGGGCAAGCTGAAACTCATGAAGGTAGAATACCTTGGGTGGTCCATACGCGGATCAGACAAGGATTTCCCCAAACGTATGCCGATGTGCAATATGCTGGGTTATATGCAAACGGCGTAAGAAATGTAAAATCGGGCGTAAAAGTATAGGAATGCAGACAATAAGTACACAAAAATGAATAAAAAACTGTAACAAATCTTAGTGAAAGAAATGTGGCAATATTGTTGCATAATGGAAGTTACAATGCACCAGTCTAAACGTAGTTGTGGATCTGACACAAGGTGGATGGAAAGCTCCAGTGAATGCAGTGGGATGATGGTTTGCTAGATTCGGCTGCAAGCACAGCATGGGATCTATATGCTCAGTGTGCAGGATAGAAGCCCAACGTGAAGGATGCAATGTTCTGGATGTTCTCAGTGTGGATTGCCCCAAACTTTTTGCCAAGATGCATCCGATTTTGCCAACCCCAATCCGGTCAAAAATCAGAGTTTTTATACAAGCGTGGGCATTCTATTCAGATCTAAGATGGGATTATTGGCTGTGGGGTGCTAGAATTCCAGATTGGGTGACATGTGGAGCGTTGACCAGGTGCAGATGAATGAAATTTTACAAGTGTACAGCGTGCTGCACGCTAGCTTGTGCTGTTGTACGCTAGCGTGTACATGCTGCGCATGTGAACTCGATGTACAGACTTGACTAAAACAAAAGAAGTCATTTTTACAAACTACTGCTACAACAAGAAGTATCTAGTTCGCCCTTCGGATTTGGGCTCGGATGTCACGAGAGTGCTGCTGATATTCTTGGACTTGATCTGACATGGTTCTGCTGATGTCTTCCACTGATGTACGTTGTGCTGCACGCTGGATGGTGCACGTCGGGCGTACATGCTGGGTGTACAGGATGTACATGCTCGGCATATGAACCCCAAAGTGCATGATTTCAAGGTCAAAACCCAATTAACGAAATGAAATTTATAGCTGGATAGGGGGATGGAAATTGTGGAGATTGGAAACTGATCTAGGAATTGTGCATAGGGAAGGGGATGCTTTGGTGTGTGTTAGTTCGTGTTGATCCTTGTCAACAGCCATTGTCTAGTAGACTCGGGACCAAGAAATGAGGTGTACGTCCTTTGGTGGAATAAGAATCTTGTTTAAGAGGACTTGTTGAAATAACCAAAGCCAAGATGATGATGTGTTACACTCTTTAGAGGAACAAGGCCTCTGTTTGATATTAAAATGCACCTATTGGCGGAGAGCCAGAGCCATGTAATGAGATGTTACTTAAGTGTTTCAGACTTGAGTACTTGCTTCCAAGACAATTGCCTTCCTGCCTAGGGCTTATATGGGAAGTGCCAAGGGTCTTTTTTTTTGAAAGAGCTTTGTTTTGATCTTGTACTCATTGCTCAGGTGCCATGTCATGTGTTGCATGTTGTGTGTTACAACTGCTTAAAGGTGTTGCAGTGCGCCACGGTGTGCTCGATGTTTTGGAATGCACTGGGTGTGTTTGGGGTATGACTGAGTAGAGTATGTTGAGGAATAGATGGGAAATGTAATGGGAAATGTACTAGTGAATGGCTTGATTAACTTGGTTATGTGTGTTAGGCACAATGTGATACCTTGCCTCTGTGACGAAGTGCATTCTTGTACGAACACCTTTAAGTTTCATCCTACAAACACAACGCTAAGAAGACAAGAAAACCACGAGTGGGTGAGTAAGCTTAGAATTGAATAGCATTTGATAAAACCAGGCATCAGATGAGGCTTCAGATATGAAATATGAATGTCAGTGAGACTTCAGATATGGAATATGAATGTCAGTGATGTTGTTTGGATCCACTGATGATGAGTGAGGTAGTAGCTCTGATGAAGTTTGAATGCAGCTACCGATCAGGAGATTGAAGATGAAGCTACCAGTTTATAGTCATAGCGGAAAATGGTGGGTTATTTTTACATCATAACCCATTGGATGGTGTTGGTTTATCGTCATAGCGGATGGTACATTGCTAGTTTATAGTCTTGGCAGACTGTGAAGAGGCAAACTAGTTTATAATCTTAGCGGACTCTGGTGAATAAAACTATGGCAGTTTAAAGTCATACTAGACTGGTGCTAATTTATTGTCATTGCGGACGAACTATGGTGTTAGTTTATTGTCACAACGCCAGGACGAGCTGTGGTATCAGTTTACCGTCATGATTCCAAGACTAGCACATACCTGAGTTCATGTTCAAACATAGAACAGTTTCAAGTACAAGTGGTTCGTCGGATGTGCAAGTTCATTACCATTCATATCAGTTAATTTAAATGCTCCATTGTCAAATGCTTTGGTGACCAAGTAGGATCCTTCCCAATTGGCTGAGAATTTATCCAGGAGTTCCTGAACGGCTTTGAGTACAAGGTCGCCTTCCTTGATCGGGTGTTTATTGATATCGTGTCGATGGTGCTATCATTGTTGCCTTTGGTACCATTCAATCTGATCGAGTGCATGCATGCATTCCTCCTCCACTGAATCCAAGTCAACAATGCGTAATTCATTTTTTTGATCTTCGTCGAGGAGTCCAAAGCGTGTGATCCTTAAGGACAGTACTTGCAACTCCAAAGGTAAAACAACTTCTGAACCATAAACAAGACTATATGGCATTTTACCTGTGGAGGTCTGATGTGTAGTGCGATAAGCCCATAGTACGTATACTAACTGTTCAAGCCATTTTCTCTTGCTCTGTGTAAGCATCTTCTTTAGCACTAAGATGATGATCTTATTTGTGGCTTCGGCTTGTCCATTGCTCTAAGGGTAGTATGGGGACGAAAATGAATGTTTTATCCCTAGACTTTCACATAAAGTTCTAGTTTTAGTACTGCTAAAATATGGCCCGTTATCAGTGATGATGGTCATTGGAATGCCAAAACGAGTCACAATATTTTCTAGAATGAAGTTGCATATGTGTCTAGATGTGGTCTTCCTAAGAGGAATAGCTTCTACCCATTTCGTGAAATACTCTGTTGCGGTTATGATGAAGCTATGTCCCGTGGAAGATGGGGGAGTTATTGGCTTGATAATGTCTAACACCCACTTCTGGAAAGGCCAAGTGATTTGTGCCGTATGCAACTCATTTGGTTGAACATGTATCAAATTGCTATGTTTTTTATAGATACTGCATGTTTTGACCTTGGAGAAATAGTCATACTCCATGTGTGGCCAATAATAGCCCAAACTTCTTATTTTTGTTGCCATTGCTTTAGGCGCTATGTGTCCTCCGCATAGTCCATCATGTACTTGCTCGACGATGGTTTGTCCATCAGTGCTACTAACACATGTTAAAAATATGCCTTCGTAGGATCGATGACACAACGTGTCTCCTATCAATGCATACTGTCGAGAACATTTTCATACTACATATTTTTGTGCATTTGTTAGGTGTTGTGGTGTTTCACCGCATAGAAGGTACTCTTTTATGTCATCATACCATTCTACCACGTGTGTTGTACTAAAGGATGCAATCGGTAATTCATCGGGAGTATCAATTATAGAGCTAATTATAGAGCTAGGAAACATGTGGAACATATTTGGCGATATGTTTAGAGCTAACGTGGCAAGTACATCTGCGATGGTGTTATCATTTCTGGAAACATGTTGCACATCTGTATCTTTGAATCACTTCAGTAAGTGCTTAGCCAAATCACAGTATGGTTGTAAATGTTGTGCTTTGCATGTATAAATGTCTGTGACTTGATTTAAAACTAGTTGTGAGTCTCCCCTGCCTACTAGTCGTGTGATGTTTGATGCTAGTGCCGCCATGAGACCTTTAAGAAGACCTTTGTATTCTGTTATGTTGTTGGTACAGTGAAAGTCAAAGCAATAGGCAAAAGGTTGGATCTCCCCGGAGGGATAGGTGATGACGGCGGCAGCGCTTCCCCCTCAAGAGGTGGATGCTCCATCAAAGTTCAAAATGGCATCATAGTCATTGGGTACTATGTCTATCGCACTCACATTTTCATCAGGGAACTCTGGCTCTATCGTTGCCTGGTCGTGCATTGGTGATGCAGTCATTTGATTTGCTATGGCTTAACCTTTAACTGATGATTGTGTTATATAGTGTAGGTCAAACTCAGCTATCATGGCTTTACAACGGGCTATTCTACTTGACTCATAAATGTTTCTTGTGATGGCTCTGAGCACGTTATCCTTATAGATTATATTGACTTGGTTATAAAAGAGATAATGTCGCCATTTTTTCAAGGAGAAGATAAAGGCTAAACACGACCTCTCCACCTTGTTGTACTTCTTCTCATGGGCCACTAATGCATGGCTTAAATAGTAAACAGGGACTTCAGTTCCATTATCTCATTTCTAGCAGAGCATAGAAGCGATGGATGAATTCGAGGTGGCCAGGTAGATATAGAATGGTTTGTTATTCTGAGGAGGGTAAACTATCGGTAGTTGAACAAGTGCCTTTTTAATATTATTAAATGCTTTTTGGCACTGTGAAGTCCACTCAAAATGGACATTCTTACGTAGCAAATGGTTCATGGGTCTCAACTTGTCCGTCAGTTTTTCTATGAAACGCCTAATGAACTGTAATCTACCTTGTAGACCCCAAAGTTCAGTAAGGTTACTTGGTGGGTTTAAGTTGATAATAGCTTTAACCTTGTCTGGATCTACTCGTATTCCTGCTTCTGAGGCTACGAATCCAAGCATTTTTCCTGTTTTGACTCCAAAGACACATTTCTTTGGGTTAACTCTCAGTTCATATTTTAAACAACATTTTAGTACCAAGTCTAGATTGTGTACATGTTGTTCTGGTGTCTTTAATTTAACCACAATATCATCTACATAATCGTTGAGTGAGTTGAAGATATAATCGCTAAAGATAAATGTCATCACTCTTTGGTATGTAGCGTCGGCATTCTTGAGACCGAATGGCATCATCGTATAGCAAAAAGTACCCCATGGTGTCATAAAGGTTATCCTAAGTTGATGCTCAGGGTTAATCTGTATCTGGTTATATCCTGAAAAACCATCCATAAAAGACAACAAGGCATGTCCAGTGGTCGAATCAACTAGTTGATCAATGTTAGGTAGGGGGAAATCATCATTTATGGTTGCAACGTTGAGGTCCCGAAAGTCAATGCAGAGGCGAATGCTTCCGTTCTTCTTTGGGACAATGACCATGTTGGATACCCAGTCAGCATAGTCAATAGCCCGAATGAAACCAGCCTGATAAAGTTTGGTGATTTCATTACGGACTGCCAATGCTACCTCGGGTTTAACCTTACGTGCCTTTTGTTTCACTGGTCTTAATTTTGGGTCGAGTATAATGTTGTGCTAGACGATTTGAGGTTCTAACCTAGGCATGTCAGTGTAGGACCAAGCGAATGCTTTTATGTTGTCTTTAAGCACTTGTGGTATGTCATTGGCCAATTTCGGGCTTAACAATGTACTTAGTTTTAGGATTTTAACTTCGTCATCTGGCATGGTGATGGGTGAAACACCACAAAATTTTTGAGCTTGGTACTTCTCCAGCAAAAAGTAGGTCCCTGGGACCCACGGACAACCATGGCTACATTTGGTGTCACGCATTGCAACTTTGGGATCAAAATGTTCAATTTTCACTAAGTATGCAGTACCAGCGTATACGCCCGGCATCTACGCCCGACATCCACAGCGTATACGCCCAGCGTAGACATCCAACTTACACGCCCGACGTACACACCTCACATGTATGCTTGGTAGGTACAACAGATGCATACGCCCAACGATGAAATCCAAAGATAGCACTGAAGAGCAAGAATTGAAGCAAGTCGGCAACCGTCAGCGTATACGCCCCAGCGTATATGCCCAGCATCCATCAGCGTATACACCCAGCGTATACGCCTAGCGTATACACCCAACGTCCATAATATCTCNTGCCAACCGACCTGGATGAAGTGGAAAATGGGGGTTTTTATANATACCAGAGAACAATTACGCTGCGCACCAGAGCTAAAAACCCTTTACGCTAGATAGTCCTGTACGCTGGGCACACAGTCTCTATGCTCCGCCTACAGCATGAACCAGCCGAGTCATCCCTACATCCACCAGGGCTTTTCGTCCGCCTTGTGTTCCATCGCAACTGCGTTAGACCGGTGCACTGTACTTTGACTCTGTAATACCATTGTTTACAGTTTACGCTAATTTCTTGCATGTGTTTCTGTTTACGCTCATTTACATTTACGCCCTGTCCGCATCTGTTACGCTGTTTACGCTCTCATTTACACCTGTCATGTCGTTTACGCATAACCCAGTGTGTAACACTTCGGTATACGTTTGGGGAAATCCTTGTCTAATCCGCGTGCGGACCACCCAAGGTACTCTACCTTTGTGCATTCCAGCTCACCCTTAGGCAAAGGTAGGATCTTCTGTGCATGCCCTACGATCCCACGGTCTCTGTTTCCTTCCAGCCAGGGATCGACGATTTCAGGCGGTACAGAAATTGGTGCTAGAAGGAGGGCCTCCGCCTAAAACCTTGCCTGCATGCTCCCCAACGTCTACACTCATCAACGTTCTTGCTGCCCTGTTCAAGACTCACTCCCTGCAAGTCTTTCAGCGTCTACACTACCAGCTTCACATGGACTCTGTCCACAGAAACCCCAGTGTCTATGCTGCCACACACACGCTACACATTTTACTCTGCATATTTTCCCTACGCCGCACATAAAGCTGTTAAATTTTACGCTACACATTTTACTCACGCCGCATAGTTTACGCTACGTTGTTGTCTAGTTACGCTGCACGCTCTTACGCTAAAGACCTTATCTACGCTTTACGCCAACTTTGTCCCTGCCATTCTTTATGCCTTAGATTTGTTTTACGCTGTATCCTATTTTTATGCTGTATCCTATTTTTACGCTGCACCCATTATCTTGTTTTTACCCCACACCCTTTTACGCTGTGCCTGGATGCTGTACACACTGTCTAGCGTATACGTTGAACCACTTATGCCGTCGACTCGTCTACACCAACCATATACGCTACATACATATACGTTGTATACGCTATCATTATATGCTATCAGCTTAAGTGTATACGCTATAATCTACGCAGTACATTAATTTCGCATTTCCAGACCATTTCATACCCACAACATATCATCATGAACCCTGTCAACACCACCGCTGCCACTACTCAGGTCACTAACATCCTAGACACCATGGCTATCCAACAGCCCATCGCACAACACCCAGGAGTACAACCCATAGCGGGGCTCCGCCGGTCCTTAAGGTTACAAGGGAGGAACCCAGCCTCCAACATTATAACACAGGACCAATATAACTTCATATGTATTAAGATACAAGCCGGCCTGGCTATGGATCGAGCCGAAATGGAAGTAAAGAGGCAGTTCGAACTCTTTTACAGGGGGGGACACGAGTTCATCCCTTCCCCGTATGATGTAATCCCCATTCCAGAGTAGTAGTCAGAGCTCGTCACATAGCTCCTCCTACATAGGAGCCACTCGTTCGATCAGCCTACGGTGGATTCCCAACTGGAAGAAGAGGACGAATTCGCTGCCCAATCAGAGCACAAGGACTCCTATCACACCCTCAATCCACAAAACCATCTCAACCCTATTTTTCATCCAGACACAGGGGAGATCATGCCCCTCCAACCCCTTAGGTTCACCTAGGCCCAAGTACCGCCACTGGAAACATCAGCACTAGTGCATATTCCTCCCCCGAACGACCCCCAACCCAACACATTCCCTCTCGCAATCATCCCCGCTGCAGCTGCAAGCTCGTCCTCATAAGCACTGCCCCCTCATAATAGCATGGGAGTGACATTCCCACCCCGAGTGATAGGGATGCCACACGCGATACCGACATCCACATCCGCTCACTACATCCAGCACATTCAAACGCACGCAGCCCCATCGACTGTCGTAACCCAACAAGGAGTCCCTTCGTACAACGTGGCCAGGTAATGGCCAACGATGGGTGCGCCGTCACACCAATCCTCCCACCACCCGGTGCCACCCCACACGGTGCCACCAGCCAATTCTCCCCCGGTACAGCCACGACCACAGCAACAACAGCCTTTCCCCTATAATGTGCCATCCTTAGTACCATCCACTGTAAACTTTCCACAAGCACAACCGCCGACTGCACAACTTTCCACCTTTCAACCCACCGTCCAATAGTCTAACCCGTACAATATACCACAACCTCAAGCCGCCATGTTACCAAGTGCCCAAGATTGGACAGATGCCAAAAAACTGATGCAAGAATTAACTGACGAGGTGAAACGCCTCAAAACAGCTGCCGACGGGGAGTTGAAAGTAGTGGATTTCTACCACGATGACCCCATCAGCTCTTCTGTCCCATCCTTAACTTTTTCCAAAGCTGTCTCCTTACCAACACTAACCAAATACAACTGCGAGACAGACCCCAATGCTCATTTAATAACATTTAGGTTAGAATGTGTGCTACTCCAGGCATGGCCCCATGCCATTCTCCGAGTGTTCCCCATGTCCCTCGCAAGGAGAGCACTTGATTGGTATCGAGCGCTGCCAAGGAATTCCATCTTCTCCTTGGAAGACTTATTACACTAGTTCGTGACCAGGTTCAAATACAACTTGAAACCCGAAGCCACACTGGACAGCCTCATACAGGTCAAGCAAGCACCGCTTGAACCTGTACAGAAATTTATTCAGAGGTGGAGCGCCGCTCTCAACGAGCTGCATGAGCCAATCTCCCAGACCTACCAGCTTACTATTCTAAAAGGGGCCGTTAATGATTTCTTTAAATCCAAGCTATACTACCTTAACGTGTGTAATCTTAACCAAGCATTTCTACAAATTAAAAACATAGAAGAAGCGGCTCAAAACAACCATGACTCTGCATACCTAGCCTTTAAAAATCAACACACTAAAAAAGATAAAGAGAAGGCTAAGGCAACTATAGAGGCGATAGCGGGGGCGCAACAACAAAACAAACCGCCGGTAACCCCTACTAACTACAATAAACCAACTCCCACAACCGCGCAAGAATCATCATCGCAACAGAACCCAACAAACCGTATGTAAAATTTCGAGAGGAAAGAACCCTCTCAATACATGCCTCTGCCAATGAAGCCATCCCAGCTCTTCGATCAACTCTTGAAGGCTGGGTTAATGAAGCATAAACAGTTATCCCCTGCGGAAATCTAGAGACACGACCGGTTTTGTCAACTCGTTCAAAACCCAAGCCTAGCAACACCGGATGAGTCTCCCATACCCAAAGGCTTCAGAATGGATCGCTTTTGCGATTACCATCAATGAAATGGGCACGGTACAGATTACTATTTCACCTTGAAGCAGGATTTATAGTGGATGATCAATGAAGGCCAAATCACTTTTGACGAGGCCAACCCGATCCAACCGCAGAATCAAGCCATGGGGGTCTATAAAGACCCTTTGAATACTAAATAGGCACCGTACGTTATTAATACAATCTATCTTGATGATGATTCCGAGGCATCCAACATTAACACCATCTACCTTGAGTGTACACAACAAACATCCAATCAGCCATTTATAGTTCGCATTTCTGCTCCTGCGTCCACATCCATGCCCCAACCACCGCATGCCCCACAGCGACCATATGTTATTCAGATGCCCCCAGCTATAGCAATGTCTAACACCATGACACGTGACAAGTCATACGTGGTGCATGTCCCTCCCGTCATTCCCTCAAATGCACCAACCCCTCATACTCGGCCTACCCCTTTCATAGTCCGAGTACCACCAGCAGTTGCAACAGCGGAGGTTCAACCTCCGCCAAAACCAACCCCTTATGTTGTTAGGATGCCCAAAAGTCCTAATGATTACAAAGCCTCTACATCACAAATGCAAGGCGAACCTAGCCCCTACGTCATTAGGGTACCTGGCCAGCCTTCTAACCAACCACATCCGATGGTACAATCGCAACCCCGCCCAGCTCCATATGTGGTAAAAGTCCCAGGGCAACCCGAGGTGTCAAGACCAGTCCCACCTCCACGCCACACACAAGAACGCATAGCATATAGGCTTACACGTGAACGTGTGGAGAAGGAATGCCAACGGCTAGCTGTGGGGCCACCTAAGCCCACTCCGCTTAACTCTGTACCCATGTCGTCATCTAACAACCAACCGAACACAGGCAACGAAGGTGAATCATTTGAAAAACATGAACCACCTAAAACGATAGTTCCGAACAAGAATGACAAATCAAAAAAACATGAAATAAAACTATTGGACCCAATGGACCTAGTCATCGCTGATAAAAACATCCCCAATAGTGGAGACTTCGCAACGGCCTTGACACAAGTCACCCAAGCATTGAAACAAAAGAACACTTCACTAAGCTTGTACGACTTGGTTCTAACATCCCAAACACATCGGGAAGCTTTAGTACGTATGTTAACGTTGATCCCAGTAAGTGAGGACTTGCCCCCAAACGAACCCTCCATTCATGCGGTAATGTACTCGCCTCACGAGACTACTCCTAAACCCTTAAGCTTTCATGATGACAACATTAAGGTGGACAAGAAAATAGGGGAGATAACAACAGCCCCCATGTTCATAATGATACGTATAAACCAGTTCAAAATACATAGGGTCCACGTAGACGATGGAGCCGCAACAAACGTTGTGCCATACCCCATCATGGAGCAACTAGGGCTTACTGAGTTAATTAAACCAATCACAACTACATGTTTAAAGTCATTCAGCGGGTCACGCGTAATGGTAAAAGGCATAATAACCTTAGATTTCATAGTAGGAGACCAATTCCCTACATCTACCAATTTCCTAGTGGTCAATGAAATGCCAAGATTCAACCTAATATTGGGAAGACCCTGGTTGGCCCAACTGAGAGTTGTCTCCTCCCCTATACACCAAGAAATTCACTTGCCTTATGAGGACGGTGAAATCATCATACACAGGGAAGCAGCTACTCCTATCATTTCATCACACATGGACATGGACCAGGGCTCAGAGGTCGAGCTCGAAAAGCCTAGCCGAAATGACAAGAATCCGCAACCACCGATAAGCAGTAAACCTTTAGATGCGGAACAAGAGTCTCCTAAAACAGAAACGCCTACGTCTAACACTGTACATACGGATTCCCAATTAGAAACTAACACAGAAATCATGCCAACTACCGAAACATCTGAAAACACTGACACAGGAACCACTTACATGCCCGACGTACACGCCTCAGCGTAGACATCCAACTTACACGCCCGATGTACACGCCTCACATGTATGCTCAGCAGGTACAATAGATGCATACGCTCGATGATGAAATCCAAAGATAGCATGAAGACAGCACTAAAGAGAAAGAATTGAAGCAAGTTGACAACTGTCAGCGTATACGCCCCAGCGTATATGCCCAGCATCCATCAGCGTATATGCCCAGCGTATACGCCCAGCGTCCATAATATCTCCACCCAATTTCACACACGCCCAACACGTCTAGCATATATGCCTAGCGTATACGCCGGCCTGATGTAGCATATACGCCCTGCGTATACGCCCAGCAGATGTAATATGTTGTATATTTGTAAATTGTGTGCACCCATTCAACGCGCCACATGTCTCCTAACCTGAGTCTAGTGTAACAACCGGTATAAAAACCCCCATTTTCCACTTCATCCAGGTCGATTGGCAAAAAACTCCAGAGCATACCAGAGAACAATTACGCTGCACACCAGAGCCAAAACCCTTTACGTTGGATAGTCCTATACGCTGGGCACACAGTCTCTATGCTCCGCCTACAGCGCAAACCAGCCGAGTCATCCCTGCATCCACTAGGGCTTTTCATCCACCTTGTGTTCCATCACAACTGCGTTAGACCGGTGCACTGTACTTTGACTCTGTAATACCATTGTTTACAGTTTACGCTAATTTCTTGCATGTGTTTCTATTTACACATTTACATTTACGCCCTATTCGCATCTGTTACGCTGTTTACGCTCTTGTTTACGCCCGTCACGTCGTTTACACATAACCCAGCGTGTAACACTTCGGTATACGTTCAGGGAAATCCTTGTCTGATCCGTGTGCGAACCACCCAAGGTACTCTACCTTCGTGCATTCTAGCTTGCCCTCAGGAAAATGTAGGGTCTTATGTGCATGCCTTGCGATCCCACAGTCTCTGTTTCCTTCCAGCCGGGGACCAACGATTTCAGGCAGTATGATGGGGACTTCAACCAAGGGGTCTTCGGTGATGTTATCAGCTTCTAAGTCCAGAGTCTTGGTCATCGTTTCGAAACAATCTAACTTTTGTTGAGTTGATGCCACAAAGGTGTTGTTTGTTGTTGAACCTAAGTCAATAGACGCCATGTTGATTTCTCAAGTGATCGTTCCATGCGGTCCATTGATAGACAGTGGTAGGAATAATTGCTTGCCGTCCATGATGTATGCTCTTGCCAACAAATAGCGAGCAGCTTTGATTAGGTGGCTGGTTATTTTCAAATGTAAGTAATTTATGCGTTTATATATCTAAACTAGACTAAGGCCTGTGATGGTAATTTATCATTGTATTCGGACGCATGGCAATTTAAGGCCTTATCGGGCTGAATGTGGCAGTTTAAGGCCTTACCGGGCCGAATGTGTCATTGTAAAAGCCGAACACTTAATTTTTTTTCTATAGTATTAATTTCTTTTTTGTTTCAGAGGCTCAGTGATGGGAGACACTTAACTTTTGTTGCTATTTATTCTTTATCTTTGATTGATATATTCTTTTTCATATAGAGAATTTTCTCCTTCTCTTTACAAGAAACCATTTAGTAAGAAGTGAAAAGCTGATGAGGACACTGGTAGTTTATCATCGTACCTGGATGCATAGCAGTTTAGGGCCTTACCAGGCTGAATGTGCTAGTTTAAGGCCTTACTAGGCCATATGTGGCGGTTCATGACATCTAGTTGGTTGTATGATTTGTTCATGGTTATTGGGTGTGAGACTATTAGATGAGGAATTTGCATCAAAATGTTTAGTGTGGACAACTAGAATCATTTCGCAAGAGAATATGGTGTGTGGTAGTGTTCATTATATCGTTATTTTTGTTTTGCGTTTGCTCATACTTTATACTTTGGTTAATGTTGAAAAAATTGAATAAAATATTCAACGCGGTGGCAGCGAGGTCAACGCGGCAGTATAAAATACATGGATTGAGCGTGAACCCAACAGTCAACACAGGTAGCGTGAACTTGAGCCAAATCGCATCGTGAGCATGAACCAAATTTTGCAGCGTGAACGTGCATTTTAGATGATAGTTTTCGCATGAACCTCGAGCCCACGACATCATTGTCAACCTTGGTCCCATGGTGTTAGTGTCAACCTCGGTCCCATGGCGTCAACGTAGAGGACCAATGACCTTCAACGTGTAGGGTTCAACGCAGCGTGCAAGAATCAGAGTAGCGTGCAGGATTAAACCCCGGTGTGCAGCGTTCAGTGATCAGGGCAGCAATGGGCAAGGGAAAGGAAGTAGAAAGTTAGGGGAGGAAGGAGCCCAGCTTGACCTTTGCGGAGGAAAGCGAGGCGATGCTCCAGTGTCTGCCCAAACCCATGATCCCCTCATGGTCAGGATTGTCGTGTCGGTAAACCCCGATCCTCTGCCAACAGTTGTATTTCTCTTTAATTTTCCTATCTTTTATCATGGCGTATAGCATGTAGCTTAGCCTGTTTCCATAGTATGGATCTGGCATGTAGGAATTTTTGGTTATGCGCTCAGCGTACAAGGTAGGGCTAAAATGCTCAGCATGTGGGGATTGTGTACCCACGTTCCAGCATGCGGCACGCAGGGTTCGCACGCTGAGTTCTGCAGCATGCAGCATGCAGGGTTAGCAGATTGAGTTTTGCAACGTGCAACGTGCAGGGTTCGCACGCTAAGTTTTGCAGCGTGTATACGTCGAGCATGAACCTTGGGAATTTTTTCTAAGTGTCGGCCCCCGATGTCAAACCTTCTCTTTGTGTGGCATATTGACTTTGGTTCCTAAATACTTGCAGGGATCCTAAACCTTTCCTCCTAGTGGTGGAGCTTGTTGGAGTCCTAACATGGTTCGGGCCCATTGATCCTGATGAGCCTATCCCTGATATGATTGTCGACCAAAATGGGGTATGGTTCTGAGAAGGGGCTTTTGAATTCCTTGCCTTCATTTTAGACAGATTTAAAGTGGTAATATGGTCCCATCTAAGTGAATAATTAGCGTAGAGCATGCTTGAGACGATGTTACCAGGATCTTCAAATGACATCATGGCTTTCATGGTGGACATCGACGAGGGACCACTTACAATTGAGGATGGTCCCTCTGGAGGGCCCAGATCCATCCATCTATTGTCGCGTGTATGGGACTTATTGTCACATGACCCTCACCATCTTAATAACACCTTATTTTTGGCGACTCATGCGCATACATTATTTTAGAATCCTCCGGGCACGGTATATAGGTTGGAGAGGTAAGGTTGTTTAATGTGTTGTTTCTATTCTAATGTTCAGTGTTTGCTCTTGTTTTGATTACCGTTCTTTTTCAGGCCCCAAGTTGACAAAGATGGAATATGCATAGGCGACGATGGACTTGCATTGGCTCACACTGCTTTAGAGACTTTTATGGCAGGTCCCACCCTCCGTGGAGTTGTGTTAGCTTAGACTAAGGGTGACATCATTCATTTTCATAAGCGGTACTCTAGGGCATTTGCGCAATGTGCGGCTCGGGGATGGTTGCATGGGGATTGGTCCCAAAGTGGGCTAGTTTTCCCACGTGATTCAGATTTGACATCTAGCACTGATCCATCTTCTGATGGTAAGTCACGGTATTTTTTAACGCCTTAGTTCATTTGTTCTACTATATAATTGGTTAAATTGACTCCTCGGTGTTATCCTATGTGTACAGTGGATGTCCCCCCTGGTGGAGCTACTGTCACAACTAGGCGAACTGAGGGCACTCTGTCCATGAAATTTGGGGAGATTAGTGCTGCACAACAGTGGTTACGCACTAAGGTGCTACCGTAGATCATCAGCTGTTTACGTGATGAGGGCCTCATGGATTTATTTACTGCCCTGAGTCCTGATGTGTCTGTGATAGAGATGATTGGAATTGTTGACTCTTTCAATGAATCCATAACCTACTATAGTACACATATCAAGGGTGCTAAAGTGGTTTTTTATTTGTTAGCAGAATTCTTCTTCGACCTCTTTGGCATACCAGCAGATGGTGTCAAAGTGGTGGTCAACAGGACACAAAAAGAGCTCCATGTTGTGCTAGAATTGGAGGACTGGTTGGGCATTCCCAAAGGCTCTAAGGGATTTTCTATGCAAGGAAAGTCAAAAGTGACCGAAGTCAATGAGCTGTATCCCTTGTTTAGAGCGTGGGTGTTCCCCAAGTCTCTTTCTCAGGTAAAAACCTTTGGGGTAGAACCCGTGCACATCATGTGCACTATTCTAAAGACTGGGGTATGTTATAACTAGACCCAATTTCTGCCCTCAGGTTTCCACGGGGAGATAGTGAGGTTACGCTCGAATATTGAGGTGCAATCCCATTTCACATTTTCTTTCTTTGCCGGCTACTTGCGCCGGCTAGCTAAATTTTTAGTTGTTCATGCAGATGATAAATATATGCTAAGGGATTGTAACCAACTATCTCGCTCATGGATTCGCCACTTATTTGAGGTGGTCGAATCTCAAGATGCTCCCGAGGGGATAGACGAATCGATTTCTGTCACAACAGAGGCATCATCTGGCCATTCCATTCATACACATGATAGCGTAGGGTTGGAACCAAATAGTGTGCCCTATACTGCTAGAAGAGTTGAGTGGGTGATCAAGGAGATGATTGGGGAAGCAAGATCAAAAGTTCAGAAGTGTGCATGTCCTAGAGAGGTTGCCCTAACTGTAGAGGAATCAAGAGTGAAACGCATACATTTTAAGATGCCTATACAAGGTAACCTTGATTTGCTGGTTTGTCCTTGCTTTATTGTTAACATCATTATTTTTACTTTGTTTTTTGATTATTTATACAAAACTGATGTTGATCCTATGAACGTCAGGAAGGAGACACCTCAGAAAAGGGTGACATTGATGATCAAGGTGGAGTCGATGAGATGTTTGATGGTTTCTTGAAAGGGAGGTTAGACCTTGGCGATCCTCCAAGTCGGGAGGAAGATAGAGATTTTGGTACATTCACCACATTATATATATTTGGCATTTGAGTTATTCTTTTCGTTATTTGAGGTTTTAATTTTTTGTTTTCATTGTCACTAGGCAAAAATGTTGAGGCTAGGATGGATCCTAGCGTTCATTTAGAAGTTCCTATGATAAAGGCTCCCACAGGAACAACTACCGAAGTTAACCCATCTCCTACGCATGAACCATTTACTTGGATCGAAATGCCAAGTAAAATGGACTTTGTAACTGGTATCATTGAAGAGGTGGTTGATCGCATCTAGCAAGCTCATCCTGAGATAGGTACATATATCTTAAATGTTTCGAATCTTTCAGTTTTTCGTATCTATATCTACTGTCCAAGGTCTAATGTATGTTTTTCAAATGTGACTAGGGGCCAAACTGAGATGGGATCCATCTGAGGCCGCGTGCATAGATAGTTTGCCTGTACTACCGGTAGAGATTGAGCAAGCGCCTAGATAGATTTATAATGATGTGGAGGAATGTGTTGTGTAGAATGCTAAGTCTCTTTGGACCTATAGGCGTTCAATTGAGGAACTATGGTTGTGAATTCAGGCTGGGGAAAAAGAGATTTCAAAGCTATCAGTAGAATGGGATGATCTCAAGGCACGCTATGACTTTGCCTCAGCAAGGTTAATGGGTGATCGTTCTTGGCGAACTTCTAAAGTTACTTATACCAGGTATTAGGATCTATTGGACCGCCAAGTAACTATGACTCGAGCGCTAGCAGAACGAAAGGCACAAATAGATTTACTGAACCTGAAATGTCAGGATTGGAAGGCTTTTGCTTCTAAGGTATGGAAATGGGGTCAAGATGAAAAGAATCATAAGCATCATTATAAAAAATCATTAAAGGAAGTATCTATAGAGAAGCGTTAGCTGGAAATGTTTGTTGAGGGTTTAGGTCTACGCTCTGCATTTGACACGTTTGCTAAGCATACCATAGTGGAGATGGAATCGCCCAAGAGGGTAATCACCATGGCTTTATAGGGGTTTCTGTGGGGGAGTTTCCCTTGAAATGTCCCACTTGGTTCATAGTGGACAAAGGGAAGGCTTCGGCCAACGTTGATCTGGGCCTTGATGGGACTGACTGGGCAAGTGTATCTAAAGAGGAAATCCTGCGTCGATTGGAATTCGTTCTAGGAGGATCTTCTTCCATAAGTAATTTAAGGTTGTGAATTTTGTCTATTCCATAACTTTTGGAATTCTTCTCTTTTCTTTTTGTGTTAATTGTTTTATTTTACCTTTTATAGGGTCAGGGTGATGGCGATGATCAAGAGGGTGGCCCCAGTGGAGTAGGGATCCATGGTGTCGGGGAGTCTGAGGGGGACACCCCTCCCGACCCTGATGTTTAGCTTTAAGTTTGGTCTTATCGTTGCTCCTGTCTTTATATGAGTCGCAAAAAAAATATTTTGTTTTATTTTGTATATGAACTGATGGCTGAAATTGGTTAATTGTGGTATTTATCTATTTTGTAAATGAATATATATATTTTTTGTTTGAATTTTGAGTTTGTCTAAACATTGATAAGCATGGAGTTAAAGTGAAGAATCTTTTTGTTCTTTTGGCTGTTGTTATTTAAACGTAACCATGGTGCAGCAATGTAAAATGTTTTGTTTGTTTTGTTGTTTAACTGTAATGCACGAAATAGGAATGCCAGTGGGAATGTAATTGTAATCGAAGGATAATTATGAGAAAGGGAATGTGAAGAAAAATTGTAGCTGATACACGACAATGTAAGCATAAATTTGAACAATGAAGTTGAAAAAGAAAATGCAAGAAAATGCCCTAGTTTAAGGCTATTTTGGGCCATGCGTACACATGCATCAATTTAAAGTCATGACGGATTATAGCCTTGATGTTCTAATTTAATACCATTTCGGGCCTCATGTACTAGTTTAAGGACATTTCGGGCCATGTGTAAACAAGAGAAGTTTCAAGTGATACTGGTGGGTTTCTTGGTAGGCCGGCCATTCCTGACCATGGCTAGTTTTATGTCGTTGCGGACATGTGATAGTTTAGTATCATTTTAGACGATGAATGTAGTTTAACATCATTTCAGACTAGAGATGTAGCTTATTGATTTAGTAATTTTTTGAGTTTTCGTAGTTTTACATTGGGAGTGACACTGATAGGTGTGATTCTGTACTCAACATCCCCTTCGCTGATTACGTTGAATGGTAATTTAGCCCAAGGGACATCTGGTGGAATAGGCTCTATGTTGGTATCTTCTAGCGTTTTCGTGTGTATAGTAGTTTCAATGTTTGGTGCAGTTTTCGGATTAGGCGGTGCATGTACGGTTTCAGGTCTGAGTTTTTCTGTGCTAGGCGAATTTTTTTTACGTCTAATGGATCATTGTCTATTGGTCACGTGCAACTTTGTTTCTCGTTTGTATCATCGTATTTAGGCCCTTCAAACTTAACCTTCGAACCTTGGTTTGTATTCATATATGACGAGATGGTCAGTGTAGCAGCCTCCACATGTATAATGATTTCACCACCTTCGTAAGGTAGGTGAATCTCTTGGTGTATGGGGGAGGAGACTGCTCTGAGTTGGGCCAGCCAAGGTCTTCCCAATATTAAATTGAACCCCAGCATTTTGTCGATGACAACGAAGTTAGCTGATGTGGGGAATTGATCCCTTGCTATAAAGTCCATAGTTATGGTGCCTTTTACTACTACGCGTGATCCACTAAATGATTTTAAGCATGTGGTGGAGGTTGGTCTGATTAATTCTTTAAGCCCTAATTGTTCAATGATGGGATAGGGTACTACATTTGTGGCAGCTCCATCATCTACATGCACTCGATGTATTTTAAATTGATTTACTTGTATGGTTATGAACATGGGTGCGGTTGTCACTTCTCCTGTTTTCTTGTTAATCTTGATGTCGTTAGTATGGAAGCCTAGTGATTTGGAAGTCGATCCGTGCAGAAAATATATTACCACATGAATGGAATGTTCATTTAGAGGTAAGTCTTCGCTTACTGGAATCGATGTCAACATGTGCGCTAGGGCTTTGCGATGAGCTTAAGAAGTTAATATCAGGTCATATAGGCTTAGTGAAGTGTTTTTCTATTTGAGTGCCTATGTGACATATGTTAGGGTTGTTGCTAAATCTTTACTGTTAGGTGTATGTCTGTTAATGGTTACTTGGTCCATTGGGCCCAACAGTTTTATTTCATGTGCATCCGGTTTGAAATTTTCTTCCGTGACTATTGATTTAGATGCACCATGCATTCTGGATGATTCTCTCTTATAGCTCTTACTTGATTCGTTGGTAGATGAGGCCATGGGTACTGCACTTAATGGGGTAGGCTTGGGGGGTCCTAAGGCAAGCCGTTGACATTCCTTCTCCAATCATTCCTGTGTGAGCCTGTCTGCCAGGCGCTCCAACGTGTGGCGTGGGGGAATGTTTGGTTTTTGAATATTTGGTTGCTTTGGAACCCATATGACGTATGGAGTAGGATGAGGTTGCGATTGGGCAGTCGAAGGTGGTTGAGTGTCAGGCTGCCTGGGCACCCTAACTACATACGAGGTTGGTTTATTCTGTATTTGTGGGGTGGAGGGTTGATGGTTATTAGAATGTTTGGGTATCCTGATGACATATGGGGTAGGCCTAGTTGGGGCTTGTGTCTCCATAGTCACAATCGTAGGAGGCACCCGGACTACATAGGGAGTGGGTCAGGTAGGAGGTTACGTGCTTGTAATAATAGTGACGGGAGGTACACACACTACGTATGGTTTTGGTGGTATGGTAGAGGCTGCCTCCGCGGGGGGTATCTGGATGACATATGATTTTTGTGAGGTGGGCAGGTTACATGGAGAGTATGGTGATTGAGGTGTGGGTGTTGGTGCGGTAGGAGGAATACGAACTACAAAAGGTCTCGTAGGTATTTGTTGTTCATTATCTAAGTAAATGGTGTTAATTCTAGGTGTTTCTTGTTCTAAGTGAATGGTGTTAATCATGTATGGGGCCTCCTTAGTATTTAGAGGGTCCTTATATATGCCCATGGCTTGGTTTTGTGGTTGGACTGGGTTGGCCTCGTTGAAAGTGATTTCACCTCTGTTGATCATCTGTTGAATATCTTGTTTTAGGGTGAAATAGTAATCAGTGCCATGCCCTTTGCATTGATGATAATCACAAAAATGGTCTATTCTAAAGCCTCGTGGAACTGGAGGCTCATCCGGCGTTGCCAAGCTTGGGTTCTCGACCAACTGACAGAATCAATCATGTCTTTAGATTGCTGTCGGGGACAATTTTTTATGTTTCATTAGCCCGGCCTTCAGGAGTTGGTTAAATAACTACGATGGTTTCATGGGAAATGGTGTTTATTGAGAGGGATCTCTCCTCTCGAAGTTTCTCACACAACCTAGTGTAGGGTTTTGTGATGTGGACGGTTCGGGTGTAGTAGTGGGAGCAGGTCTAGTATAACTAGTTGGGGTAGTGGGGGGTTTGCCTCATTTTCCCATACTCATTTGTTGTGTTTCCACTACTGCTGCTATAGTTGCCTTAGCCTTTTCTTTGTCTTTCTTATTGTGTTGATTTTTGAAGGCTGAATAGGCGAGGTCATGGCTGTTTTGGGCTGCCTCCTCTATGTTCTTCATTTGTACAAATGCTTGATTGAGCGAGCGTGCATTAAGATAGTATAGCTTGGACTTCACAAAATCGTTAACTGCCCCTTTTAAAATAGTGAGGAGATAAGTCTCTGAGATTGGTTCATGCCGCTCATTAAGGGCAGCACTCCATCATTGAATAAACTTTTGAACAGGTTCAAGCGGTGCCTGCTTGACCTGTATCAGGCTATCAAGTATTGCTTCAGGCTTCAGGTTATACTTGGACCTAGTGATAAATTGGTGTAGTAGGTCTTCCAAAGAAGATATGGAGTTTCAGGGCAAAGCCCAATACCAGTCAAGTGCTCTTCCTGTGAGGGACATGGGGAACACCCACAAAATAGCATGCGGTCATGCCTGAAGTAATACACATTCTAATCTAAATGTTATAAGATGGGCGTTGGGGTCTGTCTCCCCATTGTATTTAGTTAACGTGGGTAAGGAATCACCCTTAGGTAACGTTAGAGGTGGAACCGAAGAGCTGATAGGATCATCTTGATAGAAATCCACTATCTTCAGCTCTTCGTTGGTACCTGTTTTGAGGTGCTTAACCTCGTCAGTTAGCTCTTGCATCAGTTTTTTAGCGTCAGCCCAGTCTCGGGAACTAGGTGAGATGATAGATTTATTATGTTCTATAGTATGCATGTTATATTATTGTATGGTGGGCGGGAAAGAGGAAAGTTGAGTGGTTGCGGGTTGGGCTTGTGGGACATTCATGGTAGGTGCTGCTAAGGGTGGCATACTGTAAGGAAAGGGTTGTCGTTGTTGTTGTTGTTGTACTTGAGGGATATTCATGGGAGGAAGTGTAGGAGGTTGTACGTTGTAGTTAGGGGGTTGATGCGCTTGTGTGCCAGTCCCAGCCCACTGTCCAGTCATGTTTTATGCAGGAACACCCTGAACTTGTTGAGTTGAAGTGGTAAAGGGACCTCTTTGAGTTTGGATCCGTGGAATATAATGTGTAGATGTAGAAGCTGGTATCACATATGGCATCCCAATCACTCGGGGTGGGAAGGTCACCCCTACATCATTCTGAGGAGTTTGTTGTTGGGGTTGTATTTGCAAGAGAGGGGGTAAGGTGGTGACTTGAGGGACAGTGGTGATGGGTATGCTAAATTGATTATCAGTCATGGGGAGAGTGGGAATGAGGGTAGAGGCTTCTTGTTGAGGCACAAGTTCTTGAGTGGTTCTAAGTGACTAGAGGGACGTAGTTTCTCCCGTGAATGGGTGAAATAACGGGTTCACGTAAGTTTTTGGGCTGAGAGTATGATATGAATCTCCATGTTCGGACTGAGCTACAAAGTCATCCTCCTCTTCCAATTGAGGATTTGCCATAGATTGATCTAAAGACTGATTCCTGGCTAGGAGGAGCTATGAGATAAGATCAGAGTAATGCTCTAGGAGAGGGATGATGTCATATGGGGAAGGGATGAACTCATGTCCTCCCCTGTGAAACAGTTCATATTGTCTTTTGACCTCCATTTCAGTTTGGTCAACTACTAGGCCGACTTGGATTTTTATGCATATGAAATTATATTATTCCTGTGTGATAACATTGAATGAGGTGCTCTTCCCTTGTAGTCTAAGAGATTGATGAGGCCCTCCCTAGGGGTTAACCTCACCACGGGCCCCAATGGGTTGTATAATGGGCATCGACGTTGTCGTGGGGCCCACGGTATCAGGAATGGACTTGGTCGAAGTGTTGGTATTGGTAGTATTCATGGTAGAAAGTTCTAAACGTAAGAAGTGTATGCAGATGAAAATTTGGTTAAGTATGAAAGTATGGACAAAATGCTCGGCGTATAGCACACAGGCACTGTTGTGAGTGTGAAGGGGCTAATCACAGCGGTCACAGTGTGTGAGCTAAGCTCACGGCATGCAGACTGCAACTCTCAGCATGTAGATAGAGTCTACAACGTACAGCGTGCAGGTGAGCTGGACAACGTGTAGACAGAGTCTATAGCATATAGCGTGCAGGTGAGCTGGGTAGTGTGTAGACAAAGTCTATAGCATACAACGTGTAGGTGAGCTGGACAGCATGTAGACAGAGTCTACAGCGTACAGTGTGCAGGTGAGCTGGGTAGCGTGTAGACAAAGTCTATAGCGTACAGCATGCAGGTGAGCTGGGCAGCGTGTAGACAGAGTCTACAGCGTATAGCGTGCAGGTGAGCTGGACAATGTGTAGACAGAGTCTATAGCATACAACGTGTAGGTGAGCTGGATAGTGTGTAGACAGAGTCTATAGCATACACCGTGTAGGTGAGCTGGGTAGCGTGTAGACGCTGGGAATTCTACGGGACAAGACATAGATTAGAGAGGTTCAAAATTAGATTTAATGTTGACGCAATGTGGATTCGGGAGAACCAGGTGGTAGATCTGAAGCGCAGGGGGGCCGTGTGTAAGAGATCAGAGTAGATTGAAACAATTTCAGGGCCCTCCTTCTAGCGCCATTTTCTGTACTGTTTGAAATCGTTGGTCTCCAACTGGAATGAAACAGAACCAAGAGATCCCCGAACAAGCACAGAAGACCCTAGCTTTGCCCAAGGGCAAGCTGAAACTAATGAAGGTAGAGTACCTTGGGTGGTCTGTACGCGAATCAGACAAGGATTTCCCCAAACGTATGCTAATGTGCAATACACTAGGTTATATGCAAACGATGTAACAAATGTAAAATTAGGTGTAAACGTATAGGAATGCAGACAATGAGTACATAAAAATGAATGAAAAACTGTAAAAAATCTTAGCGAAAGAAATGTGGCAATATTATTGCATAATGGAAGTTACAATGCACTAGTCTAAACGCAGTTGTGGATCTGACACAAGGTGAATGAAAAGCTCTGGTGAAGATAGTGGGATGATGGTTTGCTGGACTCAGCTGCAAGCACAATGTGGGAGCTGTATGCTCAGCGTGCAGGATAGAAGCCCATCATGAAGGATGCAATGTTCTGGATGTTCTTAGTGTGGATTGCCTCAAAATTTTTGCCAAGATGCATCTGATTTTCCCAACCTCGATCTGGTCAAAAATTGGAGTTTTTATACATGCGTGGGCATTCTATTTAGATATGAGATGGGATTATTGGCTGTGTGGTGTTGGAATTCTAGATCGGGTGACATGTGGAGCATTGACCGGGTGTAGACGAATGAAATTTTACAAGTGTACAGTGTGCTACACGTCAGCGTGTGCTGCTGTACGCCAGTGTGTACTACTGTACGCTAGCATGTACACGCTAGGCATGTGAACTCGATGTACAGACTTGACTAAAACAAAAGAAGTCATTTTTACAAACTACTGCTACAATAAGAAGTATCCAGTTCACCCTTCAGATTTGGGCTCGGATGTCACGAGAGTGCTACTAATATTCTTGCACTTGATCTGACATGGTTCTGCTAATGTCTTCCACTGATGTACGTTGTGCTGCACACTGGATGGTGCACGTCGGGCGTACACGCTGGGCGTACAGGATGTACATGCTCGGCGTATGAACCCCAAAGTGCATGATTTCGAGGTCAAAACCCAATTTTCTTGAGCCCATGATGATGCCTAACAATTGCCCTATCTCTAAGAGTTGATGCCTTGTGAAAACTTACCCTAGAATTCCTGTTTCAAGTAATCTTTGGAGTCGTACACTGGGCATGTACGCTGGGCGTGTACGCTAGGCGTGCATGCTGGGCATGCACGCTGGGTGTATACGCTGGGCGTGCACGCTGCATACTCAGTAAAACCAAGTATTTTGAGCTAAGAATGGTAGGTTTGATTCTAGATGTTGCCGTAGTGTTCTGTGGGTCCCAGGGAACCATTTCTTGCTCGGTTCGACTTCGTTTGAAGCTATCCGTGAGGTTTCCAAGCTTCAGTCATGCTGGGGGGCATCACGACTTAGCTTGATTCTTGTTAGAGAAGTACTAAGCTTGAATTTTTTTGGTGTTTCAATTGGCATTACCTAGGCATGGACCATGGTGAAGTTCCTAGGGGAAGGTGCTCTATTTGATTGGACTACTCACTTGGCTACTAGGTTACACAAGGAAATCCTTAAACTTTGTGAGGCTCTCTCTGCACTATGCCACATGAACATTGCATTTTTCATGGCATACTTAAAGAGATTTGCAAAGTTCTTAGTGGTGAGAAGGGATGGAAGATCGATATATTAGGAGTCATCCAAACTCTCTAGGCCTTGGAAAAAGCATATTTATCCAATCATGTAGGCCTAGAACCCACCAAAGGATGTTGGGAAATCATTTTCTAGAACCACTAAGGGAGTTAGTGGTAGTAGTGTGTTTCCCTTGATAGCACAAGGGTGGAGCCTCATGTACACCATGCTAATATCAGAAGGGCCAAAGAGCTATGTGCTAAAGCTAATGGGGTAGCTAAAGCTAAGCTAAAAAGGCCCATGGAGGAATCATCACTAGCAATAGACCAACCTTCTAAGAGAAGGTTGACATTAAAGCTTAGCAAGACTTATCATGTGGTCATAGGTATGTTGTTAACTCTTGGCTATGCTTTGATTTTTTCTTATGTTTTGAGTTCTAAGATTATAAGGTTGTAATGTTGTTAAGTTATTCTTAGTTTTTTAGTTTGTTGTCCTTGTAGATATGTGACAAGACATGGTAGTCCAAGTTGTATCAGCAATAGGGAAGGAGAGGCATGTAGAGAAGGCTCTCCTTCAGCATCATGAGGAGGAGGGATTGGCCAAAGTGGCATTGGATAACCTAGATGTCTTGTTTGGTGAAGTATTACTAGGGAAACTCCCCCTTATCATTGCTAAGTAGGAGGAGCTAGGTATGCATACACATTAGCACTTCTATGTTATAGTTTATGTTCTTATGTTTAGTTTTCATTCTAACTATTTAATGATTATTATGCTTGTTATAGTTCTTGAGCCATAGGTAGAGGTTTCTACCCCTACATTTCCCATGAAACCATGGGTAGATGTTTCAAACAAGATGGAGTTCATGCAAGGAGTGGCCAAGAACATCATTAATCGGTTGCAACAAGTTACCCTTGAGATTGGTAAGAACCTTTTTCTTTTTCCTTACTTTATTTATTTTCATTTTTAGAGGTATATTTGGTTATTCACGTTGTACGCTGTGCTTATGGTTATATTTTATAGTTGTTTTTTTTACAGTGCCTATAGTTGCATGGGATCCTATTTGTGACATGGAGACTTACTCCTTACCAAGGCTCCCTTCTAAGGTTGAGAATGTACCACAAATGTTATATGAAACTACCATTGATCTTGTAGTTTCATGTGTAAAAACTTTGTGGAAATTCCAAAGGTCCAATGAATTCCTATCGAAGTAGATTATGGCCTTGAAGAAGAGTAACAAATGATAAACCCATATGATTACTAATCTTTAGGATTGTAAGGCCTTTGTGGAAGACCAAGTGGCTAACATAGAAAACTTACAAATCAAGGAGATCATGTGGACCTACTATTGGAATGCCATCCATGACAAGGTTGCCCTCACTAGGAAGATGGCAGAATAGTGATTATAGTTGGACCTCATCATCCACAAAGCCAAAGCTTGGAAAGATTATTGTGCCTAGGTCCTAGAGTGGGGTTGGGTATAAAAGGATCATAAAGGAAAGTACAAGGTTGATCACGAGGCATATTTGAAATGGTTTAGGAAGAAGACTAGTAAATGGTACAAGATAGAGCTATTCATCAAGGGGATTTAAGCCAAAAGTGCCTACAAACTCTTTGAAGAAACTCTCGCGATAGTTGAATTTATTACTCCTTAGGTTTCTATGGTTGTGGGTGAGGTTTCTATTGCAATAGTATCATGGGAGCTATTCACATGGACAAATATCAACAATAGTAACATCCTCATAAGCATTAATCTTGGCGATGTGGAATGGGCCCACATGATAAAGGATGAAATCCTCCATCACTTGGAGGTTGGCCTTAACATCTTCCCCTAGAGTTCATTGAGCTAGATTCCCCAAAGGTTTGATAGTTTGTTATTATTTGGTTTTATTTTTTATTTTAGTTTTGTTATGTGTTGATTATGCATTGATTACTAATTGGTCTTATGTTGTTATTTCATAGGTACTAAGAGATATTGGTGGCCCTAGTAGTGATGGTGGGGATGACCCATCACTTTCTCCTCTAGATGCCCCTTAGCATCCCCTAGTTGCCCACTTTTAGTTATTTCTTATTGATGATCACATGATGTTTACTTTGAAATTGATGTTGATGGCTAGTGTTAGCCAATTTTTTGGTTGGAGATGGTTTATGGCTATTATTTATTATTTGAAAATTTTGCCACATAGTCTCACTATGGCTATTTATGTTGTAAACATTTTGGTTTTATTTTAAGTTTCATTTTTGGTTTTGGCTATATCATTTTTCTATTATGGTCTTATTCATGCCATGATAACATAGCTTTATGTTATAAATGTTGTTTAGGGCTATGTTGGCTAACTTGATTATAATGTTATGATGTGATAAAAAGGTTGAGATGTCTAGATAATATGACTATAGACTAAAATGGAAATAAATTAAAAGTTTTCTTTCCAATTTTATGTCATGATGGACTATAGGATTTGCTAGTTTTAGGCCATGGCAGTCCATGTGATGTTTGCAAGTTTAAGGCCTTAACGAGTTGTATGTTCTTGCTAGTTTTAGGCCATGGAGGGCCCCACATTCTACAAAATATTTTCATTTATTTATGTTTTAAAATTTTTATGGGTTTTCTAATTTTAAATTATTTATGAGGTTTTCTTCATTTATATCATGCTAAAAAGAAACAAAGAAGAGACTTTAATAAATAAAATGATGATAAAAGGTAAACTCTTAAGCTACATGAAAAATAGAGTTTAACATAAAGTAAACAAAATGAAATAAATAGGAAAAATGAAATCTAGGCTAATACGCTATAGGTACATATGGTTACAAAGTCACAAGTTCATAGAGTGGGAAGATTAGGGATTTATGTCACTTGTGCAAATGTTTCCTAGTCTTTAAGAGATTAGGAAATGTGTATGGCTTATTTTACACAAGCTTATACTCCCCATCCCCTTCATTGAAGATGTTAAATGGAAGCTTTTCCCATAGCATGTCTCCTAGCCCATTATTTTTGTTTTCAACTTTTACCACTCCCTTAGGTTTCTTAACATGGTGGCTAGAAGTTGTTTCCTAAAATTCCACTTCAAATCCCTGCTCTATAGCTATGTTGTTAACTACTAGGGAAACCACATTATCACCATGGATGATAATTTCACCTCCCTCATATGGCAGGTGAATTTCTTGGTGGATGGGTGAAGATACAACTTGTAGTTGAGCTAGTCAAGTCTTTCCAAGGATGAGATTGAATCTTGGTGTTTCCTCTACCACCAAGAAATTAGCAGTTATGGGGAATGTCTTCCTTGCCATGAAGAACAAGGAGATAGACCCCTTAATAGTGAGCCATGATCCATTGAAGTATTTGGGGGCATATGTTAACGTATGTTGTATATGTTATGTTAGGCCTAAATGTTTAACTATGATGTACAAGATGATATTTGTTGTGGCATTTCTGTCTATATGTAGTCTATGCACTTTGTATTGTCCTACTTGAATTATTATGAAAAGAAGAGATTTGGTCACTTTGCTACTTTGTGGGCTTATTTTTATTTTTCTATCATGAAACACTAGTGATGTTGGCTTTTTATCCCTAGGTGAAGATGCCACCATCATCGCATGGATGGATTCTTTGTTAGCGAGAATGTCTTAGCTAATGGAGATAGAAGTCAAAAATTTAACTAGCGCTTCATGGTGTGCAACAGAATTCATAACTAGGTCATAGAAGCTAAGGGTTGTGTTTATTTGTTTCATTGATTTATTGACCTATTCCATCACATTTAAGAAGTCTTTGCTGTTGGCCATGGGCTTTCCATCCTTATTGTGCTTAACGTTCTCCATGTTCCCAAAATGCATACTTCATGTCCTTACTATTGTTACTGTGGCTTCTCATCTTTCTCTTTTCCTTAGGTTTTAGGATCCTTCCATTATTTGCTTGTTGAAGTACCCTTGGTTGAAGGGGTTATGGGTATAAATGATATTAGAGTTGGATTTGATGGACCCACTTCCTTCCATGCCTTGGATTGCTTGTCATTTTTGTTGGGCTTTTGCATAGGCTTCTTCCTTTGCTTGGTTGGAGCCTTTCAGTTGTCTTTGGTTGCTTGGTAGGAAGAGTTTGTTGCATTAACCACCATATGGGTAATTATCCCATTACATGGGTGGACTCAGTCATAGTGGGAGGGGAAGGTACCCTAATAACAAAAGGCTCCTTAGGAGGCATTGGTGATGATACCTTTATAAAAAAAGGGGGCCTTGAACTAGTAAAAGTTGAAGGACCCCTTGCATCGTAAGGAGGTATTGAGATCACAAATGATTCCCTTGTAGGCCTCGGATCATGGCTAATGTTGAATGCTGCTATTATGTATGAGTTATTATTAGCATTCAAAAAGTCTTTATACACATGCATCAATTGGTTTTACGGCCAAATTATGTTCTAAGCATTAAAAACTAGCTCATCCCTATCTATCATCTTTTGTAGGTCATCCTTTTGCATAAGAAAAAAGTTAGTGTTGTGACCTAGTAATTGATGATAATGGTAAAATTAATCAAGCTTAAAATACTTAGGCACCATAGGATCATCCTTATTTACTCAAGTGGGATCCTTGGCTATCTCACATAGTCTAGGATGCCTCTTTCAAGCATTCTTGATCATTTGCTTGTATTATATCCTCACACTCTTCAATAGTTGGTCTAAGTTTTTGGATGGTTTCAGATGTAACCTAGTATATTTGGTTTAGTCCTTCCACTAAAAGTTGGACCTTGAAGTAGTTGATGTAGAGACCCCAAATGTTAAGGATTAGTTGTTATGGTTGTTAGTAGGGCCTTTGGGTTGGTTTCCTTACTTGCTTTGGCTACAATTGCCATCACCACATTGTTCTACCTCCCTCCCTTCTTCTCTTATTATGCATGTTGGTTTTGTATGCCATGTAGGTAGGGTCGTAGCTAGTCTTCATAGCATCCTTTATGTTTTTGGTCTGGGAGAAGGCATGACTTAGTAATTGTAGATCTAGGTAGTACAACTTTGACTTGAGGAAATCATTAGTTGCCCCCTTGAATATAGCTAAAAGGTGAGTTTGAACTATAGGTTTTGATATCTCATTAAATAAACAATTCCATCTTTGGATGAACTTTTGCACCAATTCAAGAGGTCATTGCTTGACCTTCATCATCTGTTCAAGGATGGTATCAGGCTTCAAGTTGTACTTGAAGTAGTTAATGAATTGTGAAATCAACTCTTCTAAAGAGGATATGGATTCTCTTTGTATGGCATAGTACAAGTTAAAAGTCTTTTCCATAAGGAACATAGTGAATATTCTTATTATTGTGTGTAGCCAAGCTTGTAATAACAAACATTTGAAGCATAAGGTTATGAGATGAGACTTTAGATCACCTTTGTCATTGTACTTTGTAAACTATGCTATGGGGACACTAGTGGGAAGACTTAGATGTGGGACCATAGGACTAATGGGATCATCTTGATAGAAGTCCATAATCTTGATGGTCTGGGATGTAGAGGCTTTGAGCCTCTTTAACTCTACAGTTAGATTTTGGATCATCTTGAAGGCTTGATCTAGGCCATGGGGTACCCCTATTAGTTGTGGGGCCTATATGAAATACTATGGTGTATGTTTGGAGGCATGTGGTCTCACTATTATTTGTGGCACCAAGGGGATAGTTTGTGTTATCATAGTGGTTGATAGGCTAAATAGAGAGAAAGATTTTTGTGCCAGTATTTGGGGCACAAGCAGAATAAAAGGGGTGTGTGAACCTTGGGTTACTTAAGGTGCCATGCTAGGCTCCATTTGGATGGTAAGAGGGTTAGTGGTGGCCAAAACCATCTATGAAGGCCATACAAACAAAGGCTATGTGGCAAAAGACATGAAGGAGTGGAAGGTTGTAGGCTTTGGTATTGATTGTGTTTGATGTGCTACGATGATGGGTGTGGTCCTAAACATGATAGGGTAGAAAGGGGTGGAGGGCTAGAACATTATTCCATGGAAGAGGCCAGGGGGATGAAGGTAGGCACTGTGGCCTTAGGGGTCACTTTTTGAAAAAGCCCATCTATGATGTTCTCATGTTCAGATTTTGTCTCGAACTCATCCTATTCCTCCTATTGCTCATCTAAGCTAGCAGTGTTTTCATCCTCCTCATCCATCTCAATTCACTAAGATAGGATGTGTGCATAAGTCTCGGTGAGGGATATTTTGTCATATGGAGAAGGAACATACTCCTTTCCATCGTGATGTATGAGTTCATAATTCTTCTTAGCTTCTACCTCCATTTGCAAAATCAACATGCTAGCCTCAATCTTGGAATAAATGAAGTTATAATGATCTTCATTTATTATTAAAAACTCAAGACTCCAACCCCTAAGTTTAAGGGATTGCCTACATTCAATCATGATGAGGTCCTTAGGATCATACATCCTTATAGCTTGCTGGCTAGAACTAGTATTAGTGAAGTTGAAAGATAGGATGGTTGATTATTGCAAATACATGTTGAAAAGGTTGAGATTTTGGCTGAATGGAATGTTTAATTAACAAAGGAAATAAAAATTCCAACAAGTGAAATTTTCAAAACAAAGAAAAAAGGAGTATGGGCTACAAACTATATGTTGTTGTTAAAGGAGGTATATCCCTTTCTTAAAGAAATGCAAATATTTGGGTATCATACCCCAACCTTGCTAGGCTTGCTAGCCATAGCAATCCTAGAAATGAGAAAGAGGGAAGAAGATGGAGTAAGATGGAAAATCTCACATCTCTCTTCATAGCATTTTTGGTGGGGGTGGGGGGGTTGTTAACCTTTGGTAGGTATGTTTTTGACTTAAAAAAATGGAAACTTTGATTTTTCAAAGATATGAATTTTAACAAGCTATCAACATTGGCCCAATTGTGAAATGTTCATAGCTTATGGGAAAGTTTTCTAAGACACTGACACTGGCATCAAAATTTTTGGCACTTGTGAATTTTTTAAAAAAACCCAAATTACCTACAACCTCCACTCTGGGTTTGGTGATAGGGGGTATGGCTGATAGTGTTGGTTTCGTAGTAGAAAATCTATTCACAATGTTTTCATAAAAAGCTTTAGAAATTTCAAAATTTTTAGGTTGTAGGAAAAGTTGGCACATAGGCAATAGGTTTCGATGTAGAATTTGGGTGGAGGCCCTCCTTCTAGTGTTAAAAAATTGTAGCATCCAAAAAATTTGATTGTTGAAAAATTGAAAGTTCCTATGTAGTAATCTTAACCCCAGATCCTAAGGGCCTCCGTGAAAAGTAGGATTTGAGGTGCCATAGATAGTCTAGTAGATCACCTAAGGACTTATAAAATGGAAAAAGGGGCTAACAAAAAATGAAAATGTAATGCACATCTAAGCAAATCAATGCACAAAAATACAAAAAAATTAAATCCAACTTACCCAAAAAAATTAGAACTTTAAACTTTATTACAAAAATAATGAAAGAATCCAAAAATGTGTATAAGATGTGCCCAAGGTAGTCAGGGGTTCACTTTGATGGGGGTTTGGAGTCTGTTAATACTAGTGCCTTTGAATTCCATAGTTAGCTCCATAATCCAGAGGTTTTACAATGCCTAATGCTATTGAACCTTGCTACCCTCATCCATAGATTTAGCATTGATGATGCAGGGGGATGAGATATGTGGGGATTTTTGGTTGCCAAGAAGAGCCACACTCAGAGTCTCAAAGTCCAAGATGCTCAACATTGGTACCAAGTTCACACAATCTCAAGGGGGTGTAACAATGGTTGTAATAGTTGCAGGTTCCATGTTTGGGGTGATTCAACAACTTTGCATTTGCAGATTCTCCAAAGCTCTTAAATATAAAAAGAATGGAATTTCAAAATTTGGGAAACCCTTATATGGTGTTGATGCTTGGTTTTTATAATGTTTTGGCCATAAATTTTGTTGCATATTTCTACCTAATTATTGACAGATTTTTTCCACATATAGGTGTTTCAGGTGTAGAAATCCAGTAGGGTTACTATGTATGATAAGTTTTGATACCCCCATGGCATCAAAACCATTCCATTTACTAACAATATTAAATGGTAATTTCAACCATGCTAGCTTCTTCCATCAATGCTAGGCCTTCCAATAGTAATTTTGAAGTGAAAGATCAATGCTGGAGCTAGAGCAATGCTGAAATTTTGGGCCATGCTAGAGTAACATTGGAGGAAAGGTGAAATGCTAGGTGGGTGCAATAGCAATACTAGGAGGTAAGAGTTATACCTCCCAATGCTGGGCATAGGTGATGTTACACCCCCTCCCATAGGTATTTCCAACATAGTAAAAGTTATACACCCCACACACCACATGACCCCTAACAAAACCCATTAAAATGCCAATTTTGCAATCCAAAAGACATTTTTGAACACCCCTGCCCCCAAAGCCCAAATATAGGCATGACATGACTTTTTTTCACTTGGGGGTTGAAGCTTTAATCATTTATGAGGTAATTTTCAGCCCTAAAAGCTAAAGAATGTGAAATTGCATCTCTTGGATTACAATATTCACATTTTACAATGAAGTTTTAGCCTCAGATTTTATGGGATGAGGGTTAGAAAGGTTACAACATGCATTTTTGGTGGTGTTTCAAGGATGAAGATCCATAGTAGAGATGCCTCACTAGTTTCTTTCCCTTTTACCGTGTCTAATCTTTTTAAGCATTGGCAAATCCCATCACCTAAGGTGAATGACAAAGAAGTGCATGTCTTTGGTGAGGATCAGTTAACTCATTTGGAATGTGATTTCTACACCCAGTGGGTCCCTAGGACACAACTTAATGATTTAATCTGGCTTCTAGACCCATGTGTCCCAAAAGATGATGAAAAAGTTGAATGGGATAAGTATTATGGCTACATTGAATAAATGTAGGTCATTTGTGTATATCTTTATGAACAACAATAGAAGTTTGAAGATGAAGAAGTCAATTTCTCCTACTTAGAGGAAATGGAGGATAGGTTGATCTCATGCATGAATGCTATGTAGTCGACATGCATCATTATTTTGGATGGATGGAGAGGAGACTTATCTACCTTACCATCGATGTTCAAAAAATAGCCAAATACTCTTTTGAATAGTTGCAAGCATTGCAAGGATCCTTTGGTTTATGAGAGATTGAGGAGATTCTTGACTTGAAGTTAGAGGACATGGTCATTCTAGTCCATGAATCAAAGCTAGAACCATCAAGAACAGCTAGGATGGATGAGCATCCAGTCACCAAGCTTGATGATAGGATCACAATGATAGATTTTATGAAGACTGATGCTATGAACCTAGTGGATCAAAACATCCATGTAGCAAGAACTGGCTAGACCAATGCATCTATAGATAGAGTCATAGTTGACTCTGAATTGTCCTTTTATTGATATTTTTGTATGTAAAGGCTTATATGTAACACTTTGTTTAAAATGAATGTTATAAATAGATGCATATATTTTTTAAAAAATATTTTTGATCTTATTTACTTTGTCATTTAAGCAACATATTCTCATTTCAGTTTTTCATAAACTTGGTCTTATTCCTTAAGATTATGATAGAATTCTTTCTAATATACTCTCAATATAATTTTATATCTCAACATATCATTTGGAATCCAACCTATTTCTTTTAATTCATAATTCATAAAGAATATGCCTAGAGTTAAGACACTTAATTTTGAGGCTCAAGGTCATGGATTCAATTCTAGTTGATAATGCTTTAGAACTTTTTTTCTTCAAATGCTTTTTGTAATGTCTACAACTCTTAATTCTTTGTTTTCTATGAAACTATAGAATCCTACAGGTCACACCCTTGTAGCATAAAAGTTTTTAGAAGATACTAGTTGCATGTTCCTTGCAATCAGAAGAACAGTGCCTAGAAAAAATAATGCAAGACAACTATGACTTGCATGTTGGTCATAATCTAGATAAGTGAAGGATAAATAATATTGCATGACCATGGAAGTTGCAAAGAACACAATAGTGCTAGTACAATGTGACTTGCATTCTCTTACAAGATAGACCAATGACATCAAATAAAAAATGTGAGGACATGCAAATTTTAGGTTCATGCATACCTTCAAAATAGTATGGGTTTCATGCAACTAGTATGTTCTTGCATCTTTGAATTTTTCAGTGCATGAACATGCAAGATTCAAATCATTTCATTTTTTAAAATAGTGCAATATTTTGCTAGACATATATTATCACATCTTCATCTTGAAGGTTCTAAGAACATGCAAATTGCAAGATAATTGTAAACTGCAAGGACATATGAGACATGTTTTTTGAAATCATTCCAACTGAATCAGTGTGACTAAATGTCAATCACAATATCTCACACTATTCATCAATGCAAAGATGTAAGTAAGATGCGACTAGTAGGGCATTACATGTTTATCAAAATTTAAATTATATCCTTTACACTTATTAAGAACTAGTTTAAAAAGTAAATATATTATTCAACACTATAACATAACATAACATGAAGTATTTGTATTATTGTGTTCTAATTTAATAATTACCATCTCCCTTGAATTAAGGTAAAATAGTTATTGGAGAAAATAATCAAAATTTTGCCCCTTGGAAAGTTAAAATTTTAAGTCAGACATTAGAACCATAAATGTAACAAGGATGATCAAGTAATAATTGGATGTATATATCATATGGAACAAGTAACATAAATACAAAAGGTAACTAACTATATATTATAGATTCCTTTACAAAATTTCAAAAGAGATGCATTACAACCAAATATCATCGTAGATTCCTTTACAAACTTACAAAAGAGATGCATTACAACCTAGTAGCATCAAAATTGTATAATGTTTCATGTGTCATGTTTGTTATTAGTTTTAGTTACTTTTGAAAATTCAAGTAAATCATATTCATTGCAATTCTCATTTAGCATATGTTGTAGACACATGTTTTTTCAAACTTTATTAACTACTAGAGAACTTATAATTTTCCATATCATGATTTTCTAATACATTGAAACAAACTTGAGAGTGAACTTCAAGTCTTTACTTAATACTAAGTGATGCATATACATTAATGTATACATTTCAGACTCATATTCATTTTCACACCTGAGAATACCTTCTATAGCAATTATGTTCCATTTTGTAAACACCTTCTTTCTCTTTCCCTTGAGTTCCATTAGGGCTTGAGAGCATATAGAATCATCTTCAAATAAACAGTCAATAAAATTTATCAATTTTTTAACAACATGTTTTGAAGAATGTAAGGAATCATATGCCAATATTTTGTTTGCAAATGTCTACAACAACAAGTACCCAATGTCCACCAGTGTTCAAGTAATGACAAAACAATGTGTCTATATTGCAAAAACTCATTTCAACAAGTTTTATCTTCAACCTCTTTCATAAAATTTACTTCTACAACAAAATCATTAAATTATTCTTCAACTAATCTACCACATTCGACATTTATAACATGTATTTTGTGCCTTTTTTAAATTTTGTCTCAACTAGTTCTTTTGAACCACTTGCATCTTGCTCTTGAAGGACTTCATAGAACATTAAAACATACTATTAAAGATGGAAAGTTTTAGATTTTGATATTCTTCATAAGAATAGATTGACTTTTAAAGTAGCTTGAAGTGCATGATGTACATATCTATGACGTTATTGTTAAGCCATTGTTTCTACCCATCTTGATATACACTATTAAAAGAAAATCCTATGATGACATATGAGGCATAGAATGTTCTTACAAGCTCTTTACTATCAAGCATATTGGAGACAAGAAAATGCATTAGTCTATCAATTGTTTCACATTGATCAATTAGTGTATTGCAATCTACATAGGCATCAACTGCAAAAGGTAAAATTTGATAATAAAGTTAGATAACATATAACCATGAACATTTGATACATATGATTAGATAAAAGGATGAGCATAAAATTGAAAAATTAAATTTTAAAAAATGCAATATAAATGACAAGTTCATATGTTTCTTTATTCAAATACTTCTTCTAATGGATCACACTTTTTTTTTGTTATATTCAATGGAAACAAATAATCTTTTAGTCATTTTAGCTATTGGTATTTCATGCAAATTTGTTAGAGACATTTACAATCATGACATTAAAAAAAAAAGCTTCAAAAACAAGAAAAGAAATAAAGAAAATATAGAAAGTGCACAATAACATACCATCATTAAGTTCTTTGGTAATGTTCTTTGCCACAAGAAGAATGGTTTTGAAACCATCATTCTTAACTATCAATGCATTTCTTAACAAGCCAATTTCTATATTTAGCACTATAATTTCATCACCCATTTTCTTATTCTAAAAAATAAGCTTCTCCATGCAACTCTTTTCATAAGATACAAAATTCTCTATTTTAGCCTCTAGTTGATTATGTTCTTCTAATAAGTAGGACTTGTTAGATTTGAGCTCCTCCACAACATTCTAAAGTATTGTAGTGCTTTTAGAATAATTACATAGTATCTTAATCATATTTTCTAACTTGTCCTCAATTAATTTACAAAGACATTATCATGATGCCATATATCTTACAAAGATAGTTTATCATTTTATTTCAAAGAAGATGACATCTTAGCTGTATTTGATAATGATGCATTTTTTAAAATGCTTTCTAAATCCAACTTCACTATTTCTTAAAGTTGAATTGAAATAACTTGTATATTATTTTTTTTTTGGAATAATCTAGTGATAATAATTGGACAACCAAGAGACTCACTAGTATCATGTAGCGCCATGACCTTGCATGCCTCCTTATCTAAGACATTATGATTATTGGGATATCAAAAGAAAGATTTTCATTATTATCCAATGTCCACGTGAGTAAAATTGCATTATGAGATATCTTTTCTTTGATTACTTTCACTAAAAATAAAGCCCACTACATAAATTTGGAGAGCAATAGTAAGTCTAGATAATAATTTGTGGTGTTCTCTTTCTTATCAAATTTTTGGACATAGTGAATTAGGTGATTTTCACTTTTCTTCCACCTTAATTTCTTAGTAGTTGGCTAATTGCTGCATGAAACTTGTATGATATCTACAATATCATTTGCATTGAAGGAGAAATTTTAACCTTGAACAATGGCTTATGGAGTATTTACCCCAACTAACACATCATCAATTAACCATTCATAAAGATTATAAACAACCTTTTTTTTTATCAAAACAACCTTCCATCGTCATCTAATTATAAATTTTCATTTTTAAAAATTTCTTAAAAAGAATAGACATTTCTGGCAATTCTAAAATTCATTGAATAGTACATTCACAAACTAAGGCAATAGCTGCAATTTGAAAAATTAAATGAAATTTAAACATAAAGATAACAAAATTCATTGACAAGTGATTACTAAAATTTTGAAATAACAACATTTCAGGAACTACATGTACTCATGTAGAAGATTCCTTTTACTATTCCTTGTAACTTTTATCACATTCATGATTGTATAGAACTTCAACAATAGCAACCACTATTAAGGAAAATTTTAATAGACAAATAGCCTACTAAAGTTATGTTGCATTAAAAATAACTTTATTAACAAATGTTACAAAAATTGCTAATATACTGTAGCACACCTAAAAAATTATACATCATGCATATAGACATATTGAAATTGCATCAAACCATTATCAATGATCAAATATAAAATAAAATTCATCTTCCCACTAAGATATATGACTTATTAAGGATGAAATAGTGAAGAGGAGAACAACTTTAGAGATATGAAAATTATTTGTTTTAGTGGCTACACCTCAATTGTAGATCTAACCCTTTTAAAAAGAAGGAACATGATGCCATCATTCTAAATGATGAATTTAAATATTATAGTTCATTAATGATCTTATTTTGAAGTAATGGGTTTTATGTGATTAACTTATGCTAAGATAGGTAATGATTTTTCTAAAAAGAAAACTCAATTCAATTGATCCAAGAAAATTGAAAAGCCTACAATGTTAACACAAAATTCAAAACTAAAGTTACAACCTTTTAAATAACTAATTAAAAAACTATATGGCTACAAAGTTTTATATTTTATGGTTATTTTTTCAAACTATCACTATAAACTTTTAATGGTCAAGATAATTTATAAAAATTGGATTTACCAAAGTATAATACTTTCTTGGGAATATGTACCGAACTCTAATTACAGTTAAAACAATCTTTACTTTGTTCTCATTGGCTATAATATATGATAGATTTATCCTACAAAATTTTTTGTCATAAGGATATCATTTATTCCAAAACACCATTTCAATATTACCATGAAAGGGTATTATGTTAACGTTCACCTAACAAGTCTAAAAGTATTGCTAGATTTTAGATCAAAATGAGAAATGCAATAAATATCATGTTCAATAAATATACTAATTATGCAAAGCCTACATTTTCATTAATATGTTGATATAGATTTATACTTCTTTAATGAAATAAAGCATAAATACTTTTTCCAGAAAAAAAATGCTCCTAAGAGATGTCAAAAACATATTCTAAATGCTACACAACATTATCATTGTGCTTGTTCAACAATACATAAAGATTTTTGTTGTTGAAATTTAAACTCACTAAGGAATCCAAGAAATGATATGCAATGCTCTAAAAAGAACTCAATTTTTTAAATAGTCATTGATTAGAAAATGCATTATGCACTACAATAATCACTATGGTCCTTAGCTATTAGCTGTAGCTATCCAAAAAAAGCAAGCTACCATGATTTCCAATGCAAATATATTAGCTTAGTTATATATTTATAATATATATCTATAAATTGGCCGATAGAATCTTATTAGTTTATAAGTAAAAAGTTGGGAAAGGCGTTTAAAAATAATTATTCATGTTGGTTTTGGGGAGGTGACGCGAATTCTCTGAGGGTCTAGCAGGTGACGCGAATGCTCTGAGGGTTTAGCAGAGCTCTGTTCCCGTGGCAGGGTTCACAGGGTCGCGATCGAGGGTTCTTCTTCACTTTTGGTCACGGTTCTGGTGGACGGTAGGGTCTCTTTCTGCTGCGTTGGGAACTGTGATGGCTAGTGGACGCAAGAATTGGCTGTTGCTTGTTTACGGTCCTCAGGGTTCGTTGGACACGAAGCAATCATTCAAACGATACATTCGCACAACAACGGCTTCCTGTTAGATCTCGAGCATCGGAGGAAGCAATACATCTACACCTTTTTCTTCTGCTTTTTGCGATTGATCTTCGAAATTCCCTGGTGCGTTTGATCCTTTTATGCTATTGTATTCATTTGCTGAATTTTTCTTGAGATTTGATTAGATTAAAATATTTGGGCTGGGCCCAAAGGGTCTGCATGACCCAATTTATTTCTTCCGATTCTGTTGTTGGGGGGAAAATCCGTAAAGTTATGGAATCCTCCAATCATGAATCACATTCTAATGCCAATACCGATAATATGGACAATGCCGAAAATGTTTTGCGTTTTGATTTTCCAGAAGATGTTTTTGAACAGACTGTTTCAATGTTTTCTCAGCTCTATGTCATTGGTTTTTTTACTGGGCGGATCCCTCCTGCATTGGTTTTCCAAGATTGGGTCAAAAAATTTTGGGAACCAAGCAATATTAGATTAACCTTGGCTTCTAACTTAACCAAGGGGTTTTTTCTTTTTGCCTTTGAAATGAAATCTATGGCTGATCTGGTTAAACAACAATCGATTTGGAATGTTTACGGCTCCTTTTTAGTGTTACAACCCTGGAAAGAGGATTTTGATCCAGCAAAGGAGAGTAAAAGTATTTTGCCTGTTTGGATAGAGTTTCCAGGACTCCTATCGCATTTTTCTCCACATGTTGATATTCTTGCTGCTCAAGTTGGGGAGGTCATCAGAATGGAGTCCTTTTCAGGTTTCCGTCCACGGCCAACTCGGCGAGTGTGTGTGAAACTTGACATGCAAAAGCCACGTCCCGATTCCCTGGAATTCAAAGTGAAAGGTAAAACTTTTGTTCAGAAAATATCATATCTTACACTTCCGAACCGATGTTACTATTGTCTCGACCCAAACCATCAAAAAGCTTAATGCCCCAAGTTATTGGCCAAGTTGGAAGCAGAGAGGATTCTAGCTGAACAAGTTAGTAAAGAACTGAAAGATAAACATATATCTACTGATATAGGCACCGACTTGGGTGAGACGCACTCTGCTATTCCCTCTTCTTTGGATCCCACGAGGGCCGAAGAGGATGAAATGAACATTGAGACCACTGATGTTGCTAAGACCTCTCTTCCTCAAGAAGAGGCTACAAAGGATGCTTCTAGTGGTTGGGAGCAAGTTAACCGTAAATCTTATGCTTCAGTCACACGAGAAAATTCTATATTCCGTGATTTTCCAAAAGGGCATCGGTCATCATTTGTAGCTAGTGCTACACAACTAGTAAGTAGAAAACCAAATGCTCGTCGCCCCTTAGTCACTAGCTTTGAGTCTAAAAATTCCTTTAAGGCTTTAGTTGTTGAGGAGGATCCTCTTCTATCTTCCCATTCCCAATGAAGTATTGCTCATGGAATGTTAGAGGCCTCTCGGATCCCCGATGACGATATATTGTTCGAGATTATATTCGAAAGCACACTCTAGATGTTGTTTGTATGCAAGAAGTTAAAATCTAAGGATTTCATCTTCAAACTAGCTATCAGAGTATGTTTCCTAATAGTTATTTGGTCTCTTCTCACCATCAGCTAGGCAAAGGGGGAGCTATTCTCTTAGTCCATAGTAAGTGGCAAGAGGTGATTATTGATCATGGTGGTGATAACCTTGGGCATTGTTGTTGGGTTCGAATTAAGTATGCTACTGAAATCGTAGGGTTTGTTTCTATCTATGCTCCATGTACTCCTAATGATCGAAAGCATTTGTGGCATTGGGTTGGACACAACTTGCCCTCTGCGAATTGGATCATTGCNGCATTTATTGGATTTACAATCCAATTTTCATCTACGTTCTTTAAGCACATGATAATAAGATATACACCTAAATACTCTCAAATGATCTAATATTTTCTTAGTGAACCATATCTCTTGTGAGATTCTACCATCCAATGATGATGAAAGCATTCCATTGATTAAGTAGTAAGCTATCATCACAGCTTTCACCCAAAATTTCTTTTCAAGACTAAAATCACTGAGCATAGACTAATCTTATTCTAAGAGCATTCTATTCATTTGTTCCACAACTTCATTTTTCTATGGAGTTCTTGGAATTTTCTTCTACCTAAAAGTACTATATCAGTCATGTCAAACCTTTCAAATTCATCTAAACAAAATTCTCCACCATTATCTATTCTGAGGACTTTAATTCTTTTATTAAATTAGTTCTCAACATGAGCTTTATATTCCTTAAATTTATCAAAGACTTTATATTTTAATTTTAGAGTGTAAATTCATACTTTCCTAGAATAATCATCTATAAAGGAAATATAATATTCAAAATGAGAAAGTGAAGTTACTAAACTAAGACCAAACACATCAGTATGAACTAGATCCTATGTGTTTTTAGCTCTTTGAGTACTTGCAATAAAGCTCAAATGATGTTGTTTTCCATTTAAGTAATGTTCATAGATAGGTAAATCATCCTGAGCATTATCTTCAATTATACTTTTTTCTTGAAGAATCTTGATGGAATTTTCTCCCACATGCCCAAGTCTTCTTTATCATAGATTCATGGTGAAGTTTTCCTTTGTGCATGAAAGAATTTAGCTTTAATAGCCACTATACCATCATCTAGCTAGTATAGTCTCCCACTTCTTCTATATATCCTATGACTATGGTGGGTTTTCCTTAAAAATTTCTACATCTCTTATTCCCAAATAATACAAATAGGTAAAAATCATCAAAATTAGCTACAAATAATAAGTTTTTAATGAGCTCAAGGACATGATATACCTTGGGAGTTATAAGTATTCTACCATTACAAGATAACTTCATTTTATCATACTACTTAACTATACACATTTAATTATTCCCAAGGAAAAAAAGGTTAAACACAGCTTCATGGTATTCAAAAAACATTCTCTTCTAGATGTAAAGCTATATGAATCACCTAAATCAATATACTAGTAATTACAATTAGAGTTACCTTCAATTATGACTGCACATAACTCTAGCATTTATTTATCAACATCTTTCTAGAAGAATTAAATCTAGAATCTTTCATCCTTTTCTTCAAAAATATCCAATTCTTCTTCAAGTGGTCATGCTTCCCATAGTTTCAACAATTTTGTGTTCTCTTGGGAGCATCATTATCTACTTTCTTGAATTTAGAAATATTCTTACTAAGTAATTTACTTTATTGTTATTTTCTTTAATTACCAATGCTTTAGTAGGTGCAAGCTAAGAGCACTTTCTTCAAAGTTCTTTAGGTATCAACCATCCTCTAACTTTATTAAATTTTAAAGAGGTACATGTACTACTAATATTTTGAATAATATTTTCCCATGAATTTGGAAGCGATTATAACAAGTTAATACATTGATCTTTTTCATCCATCTTACTTCCAATTAATTGTAATAATCTCATAATAGTATTAAAAGAAATAAGATGAGAAGCAATAGAATTATTTTCAAACAACTTTAACAATAACAATTACCTTTTAAGATGCAATTTATTTGAGTAAGAACTAGATTAATATATCTTATCCATAACATCCCATAATCCCTTTGCATTCATTCCATTTTGTAAATTCATAAGCATAGAATTAGAATTAGCTTTATAAATTATTTCCAAAGCTAGATGATCTAACTGATTCTAGTCTTCAGGTTTCATACTAGCTATTTTAATTCTAGTGATGCATACATCTTGTTTCTTTTCAACCAAGAAATCTTTCATCTTGTGCTTTCAAAGATTTTAGTTACTATCATTGAACTTTTCTATTTCTTTAATGTACTTAGCACTACTCTTCATCTTAATGCACTTAATGAGGCAAGAACCCTAACAATCAAGCAAACTTTACTCTAATACCAATTCATTAGTTTACACTTTCATTAAGCAGGATAATAAAGCAACAACAAGAAGTAGAAATAGAAATTCCATTATGAAATTAGAAGAAATATATAAAGAACACAAGAAATTTTTTTAAGAAAGCATATAAAAACCATATCAATGGCTTTGACTCCTAGTAAGCCTTAAAAATCTAAGTCCTTTTACTTTAAGACTTATAATAAGCTTAGATCAAGTTTACATAAGATGAAGAAATTATAACTTGAATTATGCCTCACACTCCCTTTGATTTGGTCAAGATGTAATGATACCAAGACCACCCA